>QKQZ01008122.1:0-64829 GCA_003595255.1 Solenopsis fugax | reverse complement strand
TATATATATATATATATATATATATATATATTAAATCAGATTCCACATTTATATTCAATTTAATATTCGTATAAAACAAATTTTAGAATTAGATAAATTTGATACTGAATATGATCATTTGATTTTATGCTGAGCAAACAGTTTGGAATTTCGTCTAGATTTTTGTGTTAAATGCGGCTCTTTTCCTTTTTTTTCACTTGCGTTATCGTGTACTTTTGGATTCACAAAATGGTCTATCAACGCGATCGTTTCGTCAGACCGGCTAAGTGTTTTCGAAATATATTTATCACAGAAAAACATTTTTATAAATATTTAATATTATTCGCGCGTACACATACGCACACACACGCGCGCGCACGCGCATCGTTCAATTTTATCACGATGTTGCGGATCTTCATGAATCATTGCCGATCTCGATTTATCGCTATTCGCTAATACAAGATTACCTAGACTAAAAATAATTCTTTCTTAAACGGATTGTAAATTTATTCCTTGATAATTTTTTAATTCTTTTGCACATTGAAAACAAGTAGATTTGATTTTATTTCTGATTTATATCTTGTTTCATTGTGTTTCATTTTTTGTCTTATCTGTAAAAAAAAGAAAACAAAAATAATTTAAAGAAATTCAATCCTATAAACCAATATTAGCGAATTGATTTTCTTTCCCATATCACACTCATTCCCATTGATTGCACTACAGATTTCCTTTGTAGCGATACGATACAATTGAGTTTTTAAAGCACTTAAGGGAAGAAAATTCGTGACTCAGATTATACGTCACTCTAAAAATGCGCTCACGAGATCCTCGGTGATCCTTTCTTTTCCTCTCCCTTTCTTTCCGTATCTATCTCTCTCATTTCCAAAATAACATTTTTATATCATTTCAGAAGACAGAGTATTGATTCTGATTTAAATATTATTTTCCTGGACCTGGAAATAATTAATGTCATTGAAGATATTAATCACTAATTATCTCAACTGTCTTGAATTATCTTTTTATTATTAATTTTTATTATTTTACATTATACTATATATATGTATATATATATATGTATATTAGACAATATATTAAAGCGATTGGATAAGTCTGTAGTCTTCTCTTTGGAAAAATTGATCTTATTATTATATATTGTTGAATTTTTAATCGCTGAATAATACAAACAAGTTCGATGATTAACGCCCGTCCATTCACCAAGGATCTTTATATGCCGATCACGCTGGAAAATCAGTCACTCTCTCTTTCTTTTTTTCACTTTTCTCCACATGAATTTTTTTCGTAACATGCATACATTTTTTTTCGAATTAGCTACTTACATTAATTAATGTCGTTACATAATGGCAATATTCTCGTTTATTTTGACTTAGCCGAAACACGAAAATTTACGCAACAAGCACAGAGCAGCGCGCGTCGGAAATCAATCGAATCATTTAAGAAATGAAGTAAGTCAGTCCCGTTTCTTCTAATGTTTTCCTTTAGAACGTCTTAGCCATCTTTGACAGTTAAACAAAAATAAATAAATTATAAGAGTCAAAGTAGCGAAACGTGTATGAAATACTTTATGAAGAAAGATCATTGTCTAGCGACTTGATTATCGTTTCGACCGAATTACCTCGCTTCTCAAATTTATCAATTCAATTATTTCACATCCATTCATTCGTTTCTTCGTTTTCTCGCTTTCTCTCCCTCTCTTTCGCTCACCGGATATGTACACTTAACGTACAGATATATCGTAATATTTATACGTATCGCAGGAAAAGAGAAACGTACGTTTATGTACACCTACGTATTCTCGTGTGTGTGTTTTCGCTTAAAACACTCCGTTCGATTGGCAGTATGTTAAACGTTTTTATGTATAATATAATGATTCTTGTTCTTTTTTTTATTAATAATCTCGTTTCGGATACTTGCGCTCGTTTAGCATGCTTTTATTTTACGAATAATTCTCCCGATCTCTCTCTATTGTTTTTCCTCTTCTTTGTTTTATCGTCCGTCGTATAAACGCACGATCGACGGCGAAATTCACGAGTTTGAAGACAAATTAATTACGTAAAGTGATGTTTCTCGTTTACTTCTCACGAATCGCGCGCGCTTCGATAATTAGCACACTTAGTATTACAATAATGATAATAAACAGCGTTAGTAGCGACGATAGTAGAATAGTAATAGTAGTAATAGAGTAATAGTAGTAGTGATAGTAGCAGCAGTAATAGTAGTAGTAATAGTAACAGTAGTAGTAGTGGTAGTAGCGGTAGTAAATCGTAATATAGTAGTAATGGTAGTAGCAGTAGTTAATAGTGTAACAGTAGAGTGAAGTAGCTGTTTCTCATCTCTTTCTGCGGGTGTTAATTTAATAATGATATTAGCAGTGATAAGTAATAAATATTGTAATTCAATTGTATGCAGTAATTTACAGGAGTGCTTTTGAAAACCGTATGGTGAGAACTGTTACGTCTCCGCGTCGTCCATTCTCTTTCTCTCTTTCTTTTACGCGTCTTCCCCCCCGGGATATCTCGCGACAATTGTTCACCCTTCTCACCTCGTATTTCCGAGTTCGCTTCATCCCTCGATCGTGGTCCTCTTTTTCCTGAACTTTCTCCTAATCACTCTTGATTGGCACGAATCGCGAGGCAACATCCGCGCGAATTAACGACGACGTTCGCGTTCGCTCTCTTCTCCTCTCTGCTCCTTGATTTTACCCTTGCGATGGATTATGATCGTCTCGCGCGTCTCGATTTGACAAGAACCGCGACTGCGAACATTATCTCGGTATCTCGTAGCGGCGGTTCTTGCGTGTCTCTCTCGGCGAAGCGATTTCTGATTATTCGCAATTGATCAGGGCATCGCTTTCGCGCGATTTTACTAGTAGCAAAATGGAGCTGGTCTGACAAAATTACTAAATTTCTTTTTCGTTTTAACCTTCAATCTAATTTCTAATCTTATTAACCCTTTCCTCATTGGTTTCTCATTTGATTCATCGGGAAATTCGTATGCCAGTTCGTTCTATTCGCGCGGCTTAATTTCCCGACAAATCGTCCAACTATACTAACAGCGAAGAAACACGAAACGTTATCAGATTTCGAAATAAAAAATCGTCATTTCGGATTAATTCGTTTATTTCGAAATCTTTAGCTTCCAAAAATGAAAATAACGATATCTAAGCCTTATTAAACTCTGAAACCAACTGCTACTTCATTTTTCTGCTTCCTCGCTTCAGTCTCCCTCGATCATCCTTCAATTAACGTCGTCGTTGAACAATTAACATCACCTAATCGGTGCTTTCATGAGTGGAAGTGGAACGATTCGATACATCAGTCGCGATTTCCGACGAATCGTGGGGGAAGGGGGTTTTCTTGTGCACGCACGCACAAAATCACACGAGCATACATACATACATGCATAAATGTACACGCACATGTAAGAGAACGTTTCGTGGTGATCACAGCGCAATTCGGGCGTTCGATGAGTCTCTCCTCCGGAAAATCGTATAAAAAGTAAGTTTTCCTCGGGACGATCTTCGTTCGATCGGGCCGAGGTAAGATTGAAATATTAACTCGCGTATAATATCGGAGGGTTCGAGCTCTATCCCGGAACGTCCGCTCAATTATTCAATTCAATCACTGTCGCGCACGACGAGTTTCACTGCAACCTACCACCTTGTCTCTCGACGTAGCCGTGGCTCGCGATCTCGAGTGATCCATCTTCGCTTCGCCGTGCGTTCAGCATCAACGTAGAGCATTCTTCGAATGGAACTCATCTTTCGGACGATTCCTCGGATCTTCGATCGTTCTCGATTCCTCTGACCCAGACTTCAAGATCGAATCTTCGAGATTCGCCGAGCTCGGCCGTTTGATTGCACTTCGATCGATTCGTAGAACCGCGTGAGTCGCACTCCTCCTCGTTCGCGGATTCGTGCGACGTAGATATATGAATGAAATAGCTCCGCCGATTATCCCTTCTGCGTTCGCGAGAAATCGACTTCTCTGTTGTGTTTGCTGACCCTGTTCGGTCGCCGTGTTCAGCCATCGGAGATCACTCCGAACATCGTCCGCCTGGAATCGTTTTTCCCGTTCGACTTTCTTAGACCTCCTTCGGTCGCCGCGATGTCGTGATTGAAACGACTCCTTCATGGAATCGTTCTTCATCGGAGGGAGCCTCCAAGAGCATCAGGCTCGTCGACCGCGGCACTTCCGTTACCTTCACATTGAAATCGACGCGTGTCCCACGTGGACGACTATCACGCGCAAACCCTGAGACGCCTGGGGGCGTCCACATCACCGGACCACCGTCCAGGGTCCCACTTTGGCTAGCACCAATCGTCCTCGTCACTGTCCGAGTGCCTCGACCTGCTCAAAAACATTATTCGTCCAATCAAGACTCGTTATTACAGCTTGAAGTGAAATGGACAATATACACTGAGAGAAATCGTTTGGTAGAATAGTGATCAAATGAATTTTATAGTTACTGGTACCAAAAACTTAGTTACATTTAACAAAACTTTTTATAATTTGTTATATGAAAATAATTATTGATTATGGCTACAAATTGTTTGGTCAAAACAACTATATATTTAGTAACTATCACTATAAAATTCATTTGATCACTTTTCAATCAAACTTTGATTGATTTTAACAAACATTTCTCTCAGTGTACTATATACTCTATGTTGACAAGTAGATTAAAACAATTTGTAAACCAAACCGTAGTAAAATGTAAAATTATGAACTTAACTCTTATTGCTAGAAAAAGCACTTCAAAAAGAAGCAAATGAAAACTAATTATAAGATAACTAATTTTAATGATGGAAAATGAAATTATTCAAAATAGAAGCGACAAGAACCTCTTACCTAGGCGCTCCTCTCTGCTTGGACTGCGGTTGTGGCTTGTAACCATTGGGCACCGGGCTGGGCAGCAGACGACCGCCGCGGCCTATCGCGACAGCCTGCTCGAAACTCAACGGATGATGGCTCGGCTGCATGCTGGAGGGCGGCATGTGCGACGGCGGATGCGGATGCTGCACCGCATGGCCGGATACGGGTCCAATATGGGCTGGTCCACTTTGCGCCATGGCGTGCGGTCCATGGGTAGGCGAGGCGTTCAGCTTGGGGAAATTGATGTTGGCCGGTTTCAGCTGCAGGGTCGACGGTTTGTTCGGCGTCGGCGGCAACCGGCGACCCTGGCCTCTCCTCGCGACCAGCACCGGGTAGCTGTGTTGATGCGGATGATGGCGATGGTGATGATGCGGACGACTGCCGCCTATCGGGCTCGGACTCCTCGAACGCTGCTCCAGACTCGTCGTGCCGTAATGGCGACTGTGCTCGATCCTGTGAACCGGACTCGGTGACCTGGCCGGACTCGTTGAAGCGCTCCATGGACCTAACGAACACGCTTGTTAAAATCTTCCGTCTGCACTGTACGTATACGCGTGTGGCACAATCGTTGCGGCGGGGTTTTTTTGACACACGGCGCAAGAGTTGCTCGACAAGTAAGTCATAAGCATGTGGTTGTTGAAAAGCCGTTAGGAAATTCGATATGGATATTGGGGACCGGACAATTTTCGGATAGCAATTTTTTTCAATATTACTAGTCCTTACTAGTACTTAATTATCTGATTAAAGGGCTTACAATGGAACGAAGTTAATCTAGATTCAATCACTCGGTCTCTGTGCGAAAGTCGAAGAGCTCGATCTGTCAGAAAGGGTTCAGGATTGACGAATTACCGTTATAACGTACTATATGTAGCTCTATTATTAATTGTGATTTAGTGCCAACTATTTATTTCTTTTTCTCTTAATGTAGAATATCGACTATATTTATTAAATGTGTAATAATGAAAACTTAATTTAATAATGGAGTATATATTCATGTAATTTTCCTGATTTCTACATTTTACGAAATTAATCATTATGACTTGTAATACGATTTTTGAAAATTAATGAGAAAAGATATCAAACATGTGCTAGTTATCTTGAAATTATCAAGTCCGAAGGAGGAATGCAACATGCTTGCAGTGTGTTGTGTTCATAATGCTGTGAAATCACTCGAATCAATAATGCAAAAATATGTCGGTGCCGGTGCTCTAAACTCTAAATATTAATTGTGTGGAAATTCTATGAGGCATCTAACGTAGCATGCGCATACATTCTACGATACTAAATTATTAAATTACGAGTGCATCAATAATTGTGATAATATCAACACTTATTGTGCTAAATTCTCTAACTCTCTAACTCTCTCTTGCAGACAAGCTAAATTATGCTCAATATTGCATTCTATAATTCATATCGTTACGCCCGAGCGCCGTTCATGAATTCATTCGCGAAACGTTCCCGCACTCGCGGGAATAAGGAAAACTTAGGATTTAGGAGATTTCATGCGGAATTCTATGTGACATAACAGAACGTAATTTAAATGCCAAGATTAATCATTAAATTGTAGAAGCAAACGTTCGCAACGCGCATGAAACCTACTTTCAAGTGTTTTCTTGTTTATCATTTATTTATCAATTCTAGAGACGATTTTTTTGCTTCGTGTCAATTATTTGGTATTCGAATATGTAAATTGTAAGAGAACGTAATACTATTATTATTTAAAAATCAAGATGTCAAATTAATTTAACATACTGATGTAAAATTTGACATGTTATTATATGTATATCTTTCAAATCATATATGTATCGCGTTAATTATTTATTTATAAAATAAAATATGTAGATTGAGAACTAAACATATTAATGAAATGAAGACTATGAAAACTTGAATAGATTATAATAACGATCCAATATAATCTATGATGATCGATTAATGAATTTCCTTGATCGATAGGTACTTGACAATCTCGACAACGTCTCTAATATAAAAAGCATCAAGTAGCAACAACAAGAGAAACGCTTTCGACGTAATTGTGTTGAACATTGATGCTGTTGGTGTTGTACATCTTGTTTGGAAACGTCTACTGCGTTGATTTGTGTCTATTGCATGTGTGTGTATACATGTATACGTGTGTGAATGTGTATTATCGCAAAACAGGAACGAAGATATGGTGAAAGCCAAACGATCGTATTAATTGTAGTAACATCATAATTGCATCGTGGAGACAAGGGAATGAAGAAGAGGAGAGTTGTGAAAGAAATTACCATCGTCGTAATAGTCGCAGTGGTCGTAATAGTCTGTGTAGGCGCATAACAGAACAGAATGAAGAAATGTATTACATCGAGTATCACACAGAGCTTTTCTGCCTCGAGTAAAATCAACATTATAGCAACATTCATGTTTTTTTTTTATTTTTTTAATAAAAACCGTGTGACCACGAACTCTCTTTCGTTGCTTCCACTGATCGCCAAACAGATTGAAATCTATAAAATTATTTACGATTGGCAATTTTCAGAGAGTGCAATAAAATGTTATATACACAATGGCGCCATTTTTCTAGTGATTTCTGAAATGATGGATTAAATATATCACCAAGTCGGTTGGAGATAATCATAATCAATAATAATCAACCTATAATAATCAACAATAAATAATCAATAATAATTATATAATAGAAATAACATCAAGAGAATGAAGTGATACGGTGATAGAGTAAATACAAGGATGCTGTGTTCCCAATATATTCCAGGCTGATAAAAGACAATGAGATAGAGAAACCGTTTAGGGATGACCAACACGAAACAGAGTTCGCTGTCGTGGTTCCGTGAAAATGACTTATCGTTGCACCGTCGTCGCTTTCGCTGGTCGAAATTATCGCCGGTACGTCGTACCTTGTATCCTATGCCGATGATTATATTGTGACGCGTGGGGATGTTGAGTGTGCCTTTGTATCTCGACGACGTTGCTAACGGTGTCGCTAAACCCTGGTCCTTCCTGGTATTGATGGTCGTACCGGCCGTGTCGCCTTGGCGATGGCGATCTAGGCATTATTGGCGAGTGTCTTCTGCAAATTATGATAACAGCGAAATGAAAAAATCACAACGCGTCGTGTGATATCGTATAATCCAGCTAATATATTAGCCATGTCTATAACAACCAAGTACTGAAAGATCGAAGATGTCAGTGTCTTTCAATGTCATCCTTGATTCAGTGGTTTGGAATCAAAGTTTTTATTTTTCCCTATTTTAATGTAGTACATTTTACTGGAATGTATCTTTCATTAATTTCTTATTTTATAATTTGAAGTGCATTAGACTTTCACAGATTTCACTCAACTTTCAAATTACTATTAAATTACGATTAGAACCGCGCTTACAAATGGCCCTTTTTGGAAGTCATACACAGAAAAAACCTTAGCACAATATATTAAAACTAACATATTCTGTTTAATAATCACTGTTTCATATATAAGGCAAGAAATGATATGCTTGCTTAGATATAAGACAACGATAATTTTGTTTATATGTATATAATTTTATCTTTTTTATAGAAATCGCTAAGCTTAAATTTCAGAACAAAATGTTATATTTTAATATTATAGTAGTCATCTAAAGAGCACAATATGATCATCTTATTTCAATATTTAGCATTTCGAAAACAAAGTTAGTCTCAAAACAAGAATGTTTTTTTTCCGTATACACGTGTATATACACAAAAAAAATTAGTATCAAATCAACAATTTATTGTTTCATATATAAGCAAAAATATAAAATCTCCTTGGAAGTATTTATAATCTCAAAGAAACATAATTTGCTAACATAAAGAAATTTTATTTCTTTATGTAAGCAAATTATGTCTGATCGAGATTATCAAATTCTTCCAAGAAGATTTTCTATTCTTGATTATATATGAAACAATGAATTGTTGATTTGATAGTCATTTTTTTCTGTGTACGAATTAATTCGCACATAACGTGGCTTTATCTCTCTTGCTTAGATATTATGCCCAATACCTTATACTTGGCGATCGTGAACGTCTAGAAGGTGCCGAGGGATGCGGACGAAGGCCTCTGTCACCAGGATGTGTGAGACTCTCAAGGCTACCGGCACGTGAGTCGGACGGTATAACGTCTTGCAAATCCTAAATGAAAACAGACTTGCGACTTTAGTGGTCTTGCTTGCGTAATTCAGAGTCGGATGGGGAATCAAAGGGGGAGTCGGGGTGTTGCCGGTTCTTTGTCTCTAGCAATATCGCGCTGTCGATTTGCGCGTGCTCCGAACAAAAAGCTATCGTAACACCGACTATCGAGACGCCTTTTGTCTCCGGAATTCAAAAGCAGATGCACGTTTAACTCATTTGGCTCATTAGAGATCTATGATTAAATGTTATTAATATGTAATATACTACAGTGAAGAATATAAGTAATTAAATCTATCGAAGTAAGAATTGAATAGACAAGATAGGATCATTTTTCCATTAATAAAATTAATAGCACATTGGTAAAATTTCTGATAAAATTTTACACTGTCTACCAAATTTATTATTGCATTGTTAATATTACAGTGAATATTACCACCGAACAATTTTACAAAGAACACGAGACAGTATTTTTCTCATTTGACACGTGCAATCTGCTTTTTTTTTGTAATTTTCAGCGTACACTTTTATCACTAACTTGAATATAGCTTCGTAAAAAATCAAGAGAAATTGAGAGATAATGCGGAGTAAGAATAATTCACACACAGAGATACATTATATATATGTGTGTGTGTTCAATGGCATGCAAGTTAGAAAAAAGTTTTGTTCATGCACATGCATTCGTCAGTAAATTCCGATCGCTTGGAAAAAGGACGGTATACGCGCTACCTTCGAGACAGGAGTCTCTTTCGCGAGAGTGTGCTCTCTTACTTACCGGGACGTGGACATAAAGAATCAAGATAAAACATGACAGATGGGGAGAACGAGGCAGTCGCGCAATAGTTGACTGCTTCGTTGCTCCGGCGATAATCCTAAGGCCGAAAGCAGCAAGGGACAAGGGGGTGGGAGCTGTTCTATGCATCGACATAAGAAGAATCGCTAAGAGCGTTCGGGTGACACTCGTGACTATTTCTCTATGTAGTGTTCTCACTAGAGCGTGTGTTTCTAAGTGTTATTACAGGAACGCTAACACATTCAACGAGATCAAGTTCGATTCGATCAAGACCGATTCTTTCAGCAGTGAAGGAAATCTCGAACGCGGTATCGACAAGTAGTAAGAGCACGCGATCGGTCCGACGCAACCTTCTAAAGTTTTTTCTAATTCCCCTGCGAATCGGTCTTGAGCGCAAGATCACGACATCACGGGCAATACCTCACGATCCGCGCGATATTTCTTGAATTATCCTTTTAGGATTGGAAACACTGAAACTTGGATTAGAAAACGTCAATTAATTTATCTAAGACGGTTCGTCCTAATGTAAACACAAGTGTTTTCGGTTCATCTGGCGGGAGTTTTTCTGAAATCTAATTTTGTACTAATAGGACTTTATCTAAGGGCGTTTATCACTTATCTAAGACCTTATTATAAGAGTTCTCTGGGAAGAGGTTACATTTTCTAAAAATACTTTAGGTGATACGATTAATACAAAACTAAGTGCGAGATAGCATTTAGGCCAATGTAGCAGAGCAAATTCGCGGTAAAAGTCGAGATCCTAAACTAGAATTAATTTCAGGTAAAATAGAACTGTCTACTTGATCTATATTTGATTACAGGATGTTTCTGGATTTCGATAAATTAAAATTAAAAGATAATATTAAAAGAGACAAAATTAATTAAATAAACATGCTCTTTAATACAAAAATCTGGTTTTTTAAGTTAAATAAATTAATTTAATAATTTACTTGAATAAAAATTGATGTATTATTCAAAATCTATCAGTTTTATAAAAAAATAATATCATGTGTTTTAACTTCTTATCAGTTTTAGAAAGAAAGACAAAAATCTCAAGGAAATTAGCTCCGATTTCGGTTCAGAAACATCTTGCAGTGCTACGAAACTAACACATCATAAACGTATCGTACACGGTGATCGCGAATTTTATAATATTGTATGACCGCATCTTGAACAAGACAACGGGCAAGGACTTTTCCGGCCTTTTTTTATCGCGATCTACTTCCGGTAGGGTCAGTAGGGGGGAAGGAAGGACATTCTCGAAAAAACCGTGAAAAGTCTTTTCTTTTGAGCTTGGACCAAGCCGACACCTTGTGATAACGGATCGAGGAGCGAGGTGCGTAGGTGTTCTGGTGTTGGTAGTACGAGGGTGGTCGGTGGTCATGATGGTGATGGTGGTGGTGGTGGTGGTAGTATTGGTGATGGTCATAGTATTGATCATTGTCGGTATCGTAGTAGTATTGGTCGTGATGGTGATGGTAGTAGTTGTTTTGATCATCCCGCTGGGAGGGCACCTCGGCCAGCAATGGCTCTAGCTCGGGGGCGCGATCCTCGCCATTAACTACGAGTACAACCCCAGACCCACCCCCTCCCTGGCTACTCTCTCCGCTGCTGCCTAGTATATCGTACTGGCGAGACATCTTCCAGTTCACCTTTTTGTTTCTGAAATCAAAGCAACCGGCCATCATGGTATACTCTAAACTACGTAAAATTATATTGAATTCTAATTTTTACATTATATATCTAAATTCGAATAAATCGATCAGTTTAAATCAATCATTTTGTTTTGTTTAAGAATCAGACTATTATGAATTATTCCTCTAAAAATGCATTATATATTGTAGAAATAATTGAAAATCTTATTTATCTTTTATCTTTTCTCTCGTATTTTATTTTTAATACATATAAGAAACTGATGTATACCTGATGCTATGATGACGTCTGTGCTCGGCGGCTGCAAGGACGCCTAGAGTCCCATCCTCCTCATCCCTGTGCTCTTTGTGTCGTTCGTGCTTCGCTTCCATGGCCGGTCGCATCACCGGTTCGAGGCTGTTCGCCCTACTTCCGGCTCCGTGATTATTTCCAGTATGATTTACCGCCGCCATGTCCATCAGGCAGGTGAAGAAGGCCGATGGCTAAATTGCGAAACGTGCGAAAGCACACCGGCTATCAGAGCTGATCGACAGGGATCTCATTTTTCGATCAACAATTTCTTTTCTTTTCTTTTTTTTGCGCTTTTTTTTCTTCATATTTTTAGTTTCTTCCGCATATGTAATAGTATATAAATAAACTAGATATATATATATATGTACAGGCACATACAGGCTTTTTTTTAGCGTTACCTCTCGTCGATGGTCTCTCGAAAAAATGTGGTAGAATGTAAAACGCTTATAAAGATCGGAAGCATTCAAAGTCGAGAATCAACAAGTGTAAAAAATGATGAGAAAGAATTCTCAGAGTAAAGAGGCGGCCATGCTAGAGAAAAGGCATGCCGTGATGGTGCGTTTACTTGTGTCGATCTTATGGCGGACTCTCCCACATCTCGAACTACTGATATAACGCTCGAGAGAGAACGTGTGTAAATGACAAGAATTGCAAAAAACAGTAGCGTAAAAAACGGTATTGCAGCAGGGCAAATTTTGTATTGCGTCGCAAAGCCTGTATATGTTGATCGAGATTATATGTCACGTATATAAAAAAAAAAAGAAAAAGAAATGTTATTCCCCTCTTCTCCCTCGTATGCAAAAGTGTTATACAAGTGGACACAAATGTTAGTAAGGAGACGCGATTAATCATTTCAGAGAGACGTAATAGTACTGCAAGAATGCAATTGTTAGTAAGCATGCACGAAACGGGTGAAGTCCCGATGTTCTACCATAGCTGCGGTATATTATTTCAAACATTACGATAATCGTAAATAGCAAAATTCTTTTATCATCATTATTAGAACCGCGGACTACTGCAGACGATTTGTGTTCGCCAGATAGAACACAGGATAATTCACTCCGCGAAGATCATACAGATATGCCAAATAATCGTGGACAAAATTGAAATTCTGCTGCTTAGTATGCAAAAAACGGGTCTGAGTAGAAGTATATTCCAAGGTTGAGGAATCTGGAACATGCCGCTATATGAGATATCCCAAAATCATTGGTACGTATGTTAGTAACGATTATTTCCTGCTTTTCTTTTAATTTTTGAGAAATCTTTTGTTAATAAAAAATCTTTGGCAACCTCTCTCTGTCATTTTTGGGACATCCTTCATATGTCGGTGGCTTGTCAAGTGCTTGCTAAATCCGTAAAATCGAAAGACACTTAGAATGCAAATAAACGAGAGAGATGCGGATAAATTGTTCTTCATCTATTGAGCTACAAATTGCTTGCCACGAGAGAAAGTGATCATCAATGTTTACGAAATATTTATCAACGTTCACGGTATACTTTTACGTAAGCATCGTCAAACACGTCCGGTTGCTCGCCGTACTCGCGATTTACAGGAGCAATTTATCGCGGAATATTTTGTTGAAAAAATCTAGTAAATTGTTATTACGTAAAAGATATTTAGTTTACTATATCACAGATTGTTAAAGCTGATTTATTTAGTGTTTCAGTGCGCGCGTTAAACACGTGTGCGTGTGTACAATATAGAGAGTGTGTCAAATGAAAGAGCGGAAAATTGCTCTAATAGAAAGCGGAAAAACTGTTCTAGTAGTAGAAAAGCGATCGGATAAGTTGGGCAAGACTACGAATCTACTGCTGAAAATCACTGTCAAAAAAGTGCCTATTAATCTCCTCTACACTACTCGTAAGAAATCAGAAAGAAGAGAATTTTTTCGGCTATTAGAGCTAGCAGGAGCGCCATCATCAGCTGCCGCATTAACTTCGCACCGTAAGAAAAATATGTTCTTGGGATTATCTAGCATCTAAGAAAAGGGAAACGACAAATTTCAAATAGTCTCAAATCGTCGCTACGTCTCTGAATTCACTTGCTTAGATATTAGATGATCCTTGAATCTGTTTTCTTATTAAGATCAAGCGAGGCAATCGATATTCGCGCGTAAACAATATAGCGCAATGCTTTCCTAATAATAAAATCATAGTTATGAAATAATATCTCAATTACAATTAAATTAGATATACCCGTTATTCCGCTGATAATTTAATAACTAATAGTTTCTTTTTTTATTATTAGGATGTTACATTACTTGAGCTTGTGACGAGCGCGAAGTTAAAATGCTTAGAGCAATGTAACTCCAACCTCTACTACTTTGAAAAGTTGGCATCAAACTAAATAAAGGAGAGAGACGTTCGTCAAATGCTCGTGAGCGAAATGGACAGTCCGGCAGAATGAAAAGGAAGTTTCTACATCACACTCTAAAAGAATCGGCTATCGCCAACTATATGTTTAATTAATCGAAAAAAGGCTTGCTTGGCAAGAAAAGAGTGTAAAATCTATCTAAGAGGCGCTTGTCGTAGATTGAGGCAAAAGGCGGGCTATATATAAATATATACGTATACGTTCGAGAATCGATTGGCTCATCGAGCTACTTCTCGTTCTAAATAGGCTCGAGAAACGGAGCTCTACGAGGTGATTTACTTACACATAGCTATACCGGTATTGCCGGTCGACAAAGAGCCGATATATCTACACGCGCGTACACGTGCATACGTAGCCACGTGTTACCCACGTGTGTCGGCAACAACACGACGACTAAAACAATTCTGACAACGTATTACAATCGTATATATCACTGCGGGAGCTTCTCGCACACGCGCGGGACCTCGCCGGAAACGTTATACGGAGAAGAGATCATCTTCCCTTTGTGATATATAGATCGAAGTGAGAGCTATTCTTCGACGTAATCCTAAACTAGCTTGACGAAAGGAAATTATCGTGCGATTAGAAAAAGAAAAAAGCCTCTCCGCAGAGAGGCACTATCTAAATACTAGCTCGTGTGTGCGAGCCTGATTAAAGATCTATTAGATATATTACGTGTCTAGTATAATAAGTGCCTAAGATAGACTAATATGTATTGCAATGTTAATTTGTCGTATGCGAAACAGACATTCCTTTTCTCGCTATCTTTCGTTGTTAATAACATTTTCTATCTCTGACTATGAATATCTTATATCTCTATCAAATTAAATTTCATAAACTTATTTGAAATATACAAAGATACCTTTTCCTAATTTAAAAAATTTTCTTGAACATAATTTTATATGAGATTGTAAACTGCAGTTTCTGAGGTTGAAAATTAATTAAAGAATAAGATCAATATGAATCCACACATTTATATTGGCATTCATACATTACTTGTTAAGTATGTTTTAATATCATATAATATATAATGATAATTTTATGTGATTATTTTACTAACTAATTAAAATGAGTCATTAACAGTTGTTAAAATAATTATTTAACGGCTGTTTCGCTACGCTTTTGTGTGATGTGTATGTGTGTATATGATCATTTAGTGTTAAATAAAGAGCTACTTTATACAAACGAAAAATGGTTTGAAAGTAATCGTATACATATGTGACGAGTGAAAAAAATGTGTGCGGTGTAAAATAGAAGACGTACCAGAGGCACAGTATCATAAGTAACCGAAAATAAAAATATTTAATTTACAGATTGTATTGCGCAATTTACAAAGTATTTTGCGCAAAAATTTTATTGCGCGAAACACTCATATCAAGAAAAAAAAATAAAAAAATGTAATCGAAAAATATTTATTTCAAAGAAAAAAAGTAATTTTTAAATTGCGCTACGTAAGACACTTTGCAAATGTCCGAACACAGTTTTTCTGCATTCGTCAAATGTGCCTTTGGATACTCTATGTGAAGAGTGAAGTAGAAAAAATTGGACCGTGAAAAAGGTGATATCTTAACAAAAAAATGAATAAAATGCTGCAAAAGTTTTGCTTCTTTTCTTCAGGATGTATGTATCATATTTCAAAGTATTGCCAAAAGTTGAAAAATTTTTTAATTTCACAGATGTTCTATTATTAAACGTTTGAATATCTATATAAAATGTGAATATATTTCTCTTATTAGTTTAAAAGTTATTTTAAAAAATGTTTTGTTTGCTTTTGTTTCTAACACTATAAAATCGCGTGTTGTAGTATTTATTTGAAAATTTAATGAAAAAGTACCAATATGAATTAAATAAAATTTTTTATACATGTATTAATAAAATTCTAGTATATATTCGTACAAAAGTTCATTCAAATCTATTTACGCATTTAAAAGTTATTTACTTCAAACTGCAGTAAAATAAGGTCATTTTTGTTACATATATCATCATAAGTCAAATTTTCTTCTTTATAGTTGAATAGAGAAAAAGGGATCTAAGAAGACAGCAGTTTTTAAATTTCGATAATTTTTAGTGATTGTAGAACCCTGAAACATCCTTAAGTAATAATGAGTTATTTTTATGAAAATATATTGTACATAAAAATAACTCAGAATGAAATAAAGAGATTGGGAAAACTTTTGCAGTATGTATTAAATGCAAAACGAAAGAATGTGAGTTAGAATTCGAACACAAATCATATAGCCAAATGAAAAACGAAACAGTGTTAATATAAGATAATAAGAGAAAAAGTAAGTACTACCGCCTGGGCTGCAGGACTTTGCCCAGCATTATCGTTATCGATAAGATCGTTCTGGAAAACAAAGAGAAAAAATACAAGGAGGTGATTGAATGTTGTGTGAACATCTTTCCGGTTCGAGTATATTAAAAAAATAATAATAATTTTGATGAGCAAATTAACTGTCACTGTTAATTGCTATTCTTTAGATATCATTAAACCGTTTACTTAAAAATTTGTGTATTTTTTCATTCTAAAGATTTTCAATTAAAAAATAGTAAATCGTGTTCTCTGTCATCTAACAGTCTAATTGAAATTCATTCAAAATTTTCAGGCTATCTATGATATACAAATATCGTCATCCAATCGATCTATCGATTGTTATTAAAAGAATCTTTTTAATGGTAAATGCGATTTTTAGTTAATTTCAAAAGGATAATTTGCATTAAGAAATTACTAAAATAGATATATTAATAGCAATCGATAAATCGAAGGGGCATAAAATCTATATCAATTACTTGCACATTTCGAGATACAATATTCGAGTAAGATTACATCTAATTATTTCTACGAACATTGATTTAGCTAATGTAAATAAAGAGAATAATTGTGCATAAATAATTTGACTACATAGTTTGTTGTTTCTTGTTATCCCATTTAATAGGACTACAAGTGGAAAGGCATTATTTTCTTCTTCATATTTTATTCTTTCATATAGTTAGATTTATTTTTCAGTAAATTTGAAATTAACTTTTTTGTAAGAGATAATCAAGGTAACACTTTAGATATTCAACAGAGTCTAATAAATCTACAAGTCAGTTTAAGTATGTCTATTTGTTAAAAGTATCTCCATCAGTACTCGAAAAAGTTTCGTAACGATATTGAAGTTCCGAGTGATCGAGCTAGACTACACGAGTTTTCCAGAAAATACTCTATTCATAAATTTATTCGCGCGCGAGCTATCCTACTATGAGAAAACCAACGGCAAACATTTTGCTTGAACTTCATTTTCAATTGAGATCTTCAATTTCGATTTTTTTTTATTTGCTTCTTTCGTAGCGAAAGTTTAGAAGGCGTTTGTTTAACAAATATTTATTTATGTATTATGTAGATTTATATTACACTTATATTTAATGAACTTTCTTACCGAAAGTCAAACAAAAAAAAATCGTAATTATAGGATCATAAGAGAAACTTAATACTAGGAACGTATCTTTAAAATAATCTTATGAAAAATATGTAACTTTATTTAATAAAAGAAATGGAGATGCTCACCTGTTCGGCAGACTTTAGCTGACCAAACCTCGTCGACCTCCAACTTTCGAGTATCAGAAGGCAGACGTATATCTTACCCACGGTGAGTTTGTCTCTGTTCAATTCTGGAAGGAAGAAACCATTACGCAATCACCAGATGTTGTAAAATGCATCTTGTTGGACAGAGAAAAATGAATTTTACCTTCATTCCTAGGTATCAAAAGGTTCAATATCTTTTTCGCTTGTAAAGGCCAGATACTTCTGATCGTGTCCCGCAGTTCTTCATTGGCTTGATTCATTTCGTCGGCTGGAAATGGAGAATTGAAATTATTCATATATCGCAGAAATCAATAACTGTTTTCTGTGATAATAGCCAGTTTCATCTTCTGTGCCAGATTTCGATGTACTCACCGCATCGCATTTTTATGCTGAGATTCTCGCGAATGAGGGCGAACAGCGTCGTAGTGAAGTTCACCTTTCCGTCACCGTCTACCGGCATATTCATCCTGATGAGCTTCTTGTACGCGAGCCGATTCGGACACTGTTTGCCAAACCCCAACGGCGGATCTATATTCTTCAGCATGTCGTACATCTCCGTGTAATGGATCTTCCCGATGGCATTCGGATCGTATTCGGACCATATCCGCACGAACTCGTCGAGATGATGCGCGCCCAGGATCGACGAGTCCCGCGTGAGATAATCGAAGTTGTCCATAATGACGGCGACGAAGAGATTTAGCATGAGGAACGAGCAGAAAAAGATGAACGACACGAAATAGGCGTAGGCGATGTTAGAGCCGCATTCTTCCGACTCCTCTTTCTCGGATTTCGGGTCGCAGGGACGGCCCTTTACGCAGGACAGCATGATGTTCGGCCAGGCCTCGCCCGTAGCACACCTGAGAAAATCGGTATCCTGAGCGTTCCTTGAGCTTTTCATGTCGCGTCGAGTGAAACAAGAACTGCGAGCACTTCAGCGACCTAGCGCAGCTAGGCCAGAAAAGCCACGATTATTACGCTAATATTTCCAACCACATGCAGACCTTTCAATTCTAACTTAACTATTGTTAAACGTTCAACGAAGTCGCCATGAGTTTACTGCAGAAAGTTATGGCGGTTTGTACCTGAGAATAGATACGGCTGTGTACAAATTCATTTTTTATATTAAAAAATCAAAGTTCTCTATTTTAATTAACTCAATACGTCAGGGACTTGATAATATATATAGTTTCTTAAAAACAATCCATCTTATATATACATAAAATATTTCGAGATTTCAATTTTAAATGAAACTTATTATTACTGAGAAACATTTATCTTGTTTTGCCTTGTCAAAAAGTTAGAAAATAAATCAATTTTATCGCGAATAGATTTGTATCGTGAATATTTATTCTCAAGTATAATTCTTCTGTACTACAAGCACAACCCTAAGTTAGTATTTTTAAGCAGCACCTTCTGCAGTCGCAAAAAAGTTGAACTTAAAAATTGCAAAAATTCATGCGATATTCTGACTACAACATTGCCTCTTTTGCAGCGTCACATATTAAATTCAATTTCTATAATCTCCTTAGTCCTTTAATAAAATCTTAAATGCACACATTGCATACAGGAATTGTATAAAAATAAAAAATCTATTAGAATTATGAATTTTATTAAATTAACAATTTAACGTGTTGCTTCGGGAGGACTTAGGAGAACAAATAATTGAGCCCAGTCCCCTCGCAAGCTCAGCATGCATAATAAGGCCTGTTTTACGTAACATCAAAGGCGATCTAGATACTGCAAACTTAATATGGCGAACTTAATTCTACACGAGGCTGCTGTGTATTATTCTGTTTGCTCTGAATATGCCGTGTCGTTTAGCCTGATTCTGCTTTTGTGCTCTCGACGTAGTGCTGGGAACTTTACGGTAATACGTGGTTGGATCGAAGCGAAAAAGGCCTGCTATGAACATACATCCGGAAATAATATGAATTAAACGATTAGAAGACTCCGCGACGTCGTGATTGGAACGATTAACGTGAGAATAGCACAAGTCATATTTCAAAAACAGGTTTAATATTTTTAGACTGGCTGTAGTACTTTTATTTTGGTTTACATGTAATTTTAATAAAATATCTCAACATTTTAGAAAAATTTCGATAATTAAATAATCTTTTTATATCTGCCGTAGAGGAAATATCTAAGAAAAATTAAAATCTTTGATATTTTTTCACAGCTTACGCAAAATAAATCGATACAATCCAATTTTTGTAATATTTGCGATATTAACTAGAAGATAGTACTACATAAGCGATGCAGTTAATTAATTTCTCGTCACGTGAACGTCACAAAAGATCAATCTGCTTTTGCATCACAATCCGAGATAACTTGGATCGTCTTCCACATCGTGCTCTCGCAAACCGTAACAAAATAAGTGATAGGTAGCTTGCTGCAGGTGTTGAGCGTGAAAGCTCATTCGTACGTTTTGATAGTCGCGTGGTCAAGTTCAATGGCTAAACAATTATCTAGATTCCTCTGGCGTGGCGTTACTTACCGAAAAAGCAGCATCAGACCTTGTATGAAGCTTTGGAAATTGTTGTGCTTGGTAATAGAAGTATCAGCATCCAGCGCGATGTTACCGAATACCTGAGACCCACAAAAAGAAGAGGGCCGCAGCCAAAAGGCACGAGCAGCATTACAAATTTGTGTCACCAAATATGCTTTTTTTTTAATAACGAAATATCGAATGGAAATAATTGGAATGTCCGCTACTTTCCTTCTCGCTGGATGACCACTATTTTCGATCTTTGTCTCGCTTCGATCATGGTTTTGTGTATGCGTGTATAATGAGTATTATAGAATTCAATTCTAACTACAGTTTCTCATACTTTTTCTTTCAACAAGTACACGGTGTACTCGAGAGAATTGAAGTATACACGAAATTTGTGCATTAAAACAAAAATTTAATTATTTACGTCTTTGAAAACTTTGATTTGTATACTTTTTGTATTTTTTACAGTTCAACAATTTAATAATGGAGGGCCATAAATTGGACCGAAAAAAAACCAAATAGAATATGGTTTAATGAATTTTGATGAAATTTGCAGGAGAGGTTGTCTAGGATGAAAGAAGTAAAATGACCCTAGACCACCTCTCCTGCAAATTTCATTAAAATTCATTATCAAAATATACTTATTACTGCACAAATCCATTTATACACTTATACTTGTTTCTAAATGCAGATTAACTTTAATCTCGGTTTAACTTTACTTGTTATCTTTTTCTAATTCTAAAAACTGAGATTAAAGTTAATCTACATTGGTATAAATGAACATAAGCTATTTTCTATTTCGTTTCTTTCGGCCTGACTTGTGACCTCCTTTTACCGATGATTTCATGACGAAACACATCAGTTATTATCAATGTAAACTTATAAAAAATTCTATATGCGCGGGATTAATGTTAATTTTGTTTCTATCGTAGCTAATTAATATTTGTAATAAAATTCATTCTCTCAAGCACCACCTTAATCAAAATTTCAAGACTTTAATGCAGGCATCACTATATGAAACAGACTTTTCTATAGGGCTGTTACTAATTGGGATGAGTCACAACAGATTAACACGTCGAGCAGCTTACTCTCGCGTTACAGTTCATGCCAACAAAGCATTGCTCTAGAAGTAATTTACGACGACCACACTTTTATATATATTCCTCTCAACTTCTCGCCCTACGGTCGACGACGTATTTCTCATCACGCGAGATCTTTAAGGATGTTTCGCCGGGTGCCAGAAAGAAACAACTGATTATATTGCGATCACAGTACAAAAGATTATTTTTCTACCTAAATAACAAGCGAAATTGTGAAATGTTATAAAATATTTAAAGTCGCGAAGGTTCGTTTAACACAGTTTTATAATACGCGATTGATACGGAAGTATTGATACATAAATCTTTCATGTTAGTCTCCCGTGATGTCGTAGGACTCTTTTGCAATACACATTCTGTGAAACATCGTAAAAGATCACGACGATCAGCGCCAAAATCGTTCCCCTCTCATGTAGGAAAATAAATTTCAAGCAGATAAGTAAAGAGAAAAAATTTCTTTTCAAAGAAATTTTAAAAGAAAGTAAAACTAGGTTATTTTAGAAGATGTTTTCTCATATGAAAGGGAAATGATAATTGGTCCAGTTGGTAATTGGCCAGAAGTCATCTTATTCGTCGCCATCGAACCGGCAGTCAATCTAGCTGCTCGACTCACCGAAAAAGCAACATAAGACCGGCGAAGAAGGACTGAAAGTTGTTGTGCTCATCGATCGCTGTTTCCGGATCGTTCACTATATTGCCAAAGACCTGACAACGGACAATTTCAGGGTCACTTAATGGCCACCGGGGGATCTGCTGTCTGTCACTTAAAATTCCCAATCTGCAAGGTTGCGCGTGCCAAAAACTATCTCGAGATCACCTCGCCATTTTTCACCCGATTCGATAAGCTGAGATAATTACTAATGACATTGTAGGCTAGCGATAGTGATTCTTTGATTTTATAGATAGGCATCGATCTTGGAGATCATTGGCCAATTATATTTTGATACAATTAAAGAATCTACCGTTTTTCCGTGTAAAATCAATTACATACAAAGATTCGAAAGTTTTTTCTCCGTAAGACCAGACAATTCTACATCTGTCTTCTTCACGTAGATTAAGATAATTTAAGATTACTCGGTTTATATTAATTTTTATATAATAAATTTTTTATCTTGTGTAATACTTAAAATTTCATTAAACTTTTGAAAGATCTTGTTAATCAATTAGTTCCTTGAATGATCATGGTATTTCAATCCTGCACCCTTCTACGCATTACCCCCCAAAAGCGCATTTAATGGACGAATTTCCCGAGAAATCGAAGCAATGGAAGAGGATTCATACCTGCATACCGATGATAGCGTAGATGAAGAACAGCATCGCTATGAGAAGACAAACATAAGGCAGAGCCTGAAAGAAAATAGATTTTTATTATCGTTAACTCGATAATTTATGACTGTAGAAATTGATGATGAATGAAGCTAAATTTGTAATAATTAAGAATATCGAAAGATAAGAAATAATAATTGCTGCCGGCACGTAAGAACTGAAGATAACGCGAATCAATAATGAAAAAAAAAAAAACCAATCGGGATTTAATTTAGCGAAACATGCTTACTTTGAAGGATTGTACGAAGGTCCAGAGTAAAATTCGTATAGTGTACCCCTGCCTGAGTAGTTTAATCAGCCTGGCGGCGCGAAAGAGCCTCAAAAAGCCGACGTTGATGAAGTTCTCCTGCAGGGGACAGAGGAAATTGCACTTAACCCCACAAAATGCCGACTCCTTATTACGCGTCAGGACGGAGCTTCGTGCGTGCAGCGTTTCGGTATTGCGTGTCACGCGTCGAAGGACGTCAATCCTTTCGGCCGCGTTTCCCTATCCTCGGCGATGCACGAACGAAGCTGTGGAGTGAACTGACATTCTCTCGCGGGACGTAAAAATGAGAGCGGCAGTTAGACTTCGATGAAATTTAAGATCTTCTCTAGAAATGCAAAGTCACCGCCGAAAAAAGGATGGAATTAATTGTAATATAAATTACTTAACCACTACCAATATCATTAGTATTATCGCAGAAATAAATAGGATATATTTTTTAACAAGTGACTAATTGTGTTTCTGTTGTATTATATTTCAGTAGATTAAGCAATAGTGGTGTTAGGTCCTTTTTTTGTTGAAAGTATTTTTTATTTTTACACGGATTTAATTTGTATATCAATACAAGTTTAATTAGTTCTAAATTAATGCATTGATGACTCTCGAGAGTTTAATTGCATTAACAAAGAATTGTGTTTTACTGTAATGATTGAACTATTTTCATTGTTCAATTGTAATGCAATTACATAATACAAACGTAATTACATTAACCCTTTTGCTGTAACAATTAAACTGTGTTTGATTTACGTCGCGAAGACGATTAATAAGTCGCGAGATATCGAGATAAATTAGACACCGCATCCATATGCCTTTAAAATATTGTCTGATAATGTTACTATAGTGTGTAATAACTGTTTGGATTCGTAGTATCAGTGTTGTAAAATTCGAGACTGTTAGTGTAATGTATGAATAGTTTTTGTATTCTGAAAAGTACATGCACATAGGATAAATAAATGGGATTAAAGTGACTTGATCTAAAAATGACTTAGGAAGGTCCTCGAGAATATAAAATATTATGTATCTGAAAGTTTTTTCTCTCTTCTTGTTTGCACAATAAAATCATGTTGATTGTCATCACCATTTTACAGTTGTTGCTAATGTGCATAGAATAATAATATAATAACATATAAAAATATCTATATCTCAAATAATAATTGCATTTTCTCGGAAAGGAGTCACTAAGAAGAACTTATTTCGGATTCTACAAAAATAATTTAGAGTTGCGGTATTTTTAGTGCTTAATTCTGTACTTGCGACTTCTTCCAACTTATGTCGTCAATGTAAAAACTAGATAGTAATTTGATACCTTCTTTAGCTGGCCATCACTGGGCTCGCTCGATAACACCTCCTATTACAGAAATATGTGAGATTGCGAGATTATTCCATCCCCAATATTGAGCTTCTGATTGTTTAACTTTTGACAATTACAATAAGAAACAGAAATACTAATGACTTGCAACACTGGCGATGAGTAACTTCGTAAGCAGCTCTTTTTAATATCAGGATCAATACTCACTTCACGATAATTCTAGCTATTTTCTTACCTGTACACTTCTAAGACATATTTTTATGAAAAATATTTTGTAAGCGCAGGCAACAAATATACAGATTTCGACACCAACTTTTACTGAATATTTTTCTGAGATTTACAAATCAATATTATTCATATCCTACATATATTATCGACTAGACTGTAATCGCTACATCAGTGGAATCGAAAAATAACCAATATCACTATGTGATTTGGAAGAAACTTTTGAGCAATACCCTACATGGTATTTGCTTCTTTTTTTTCTAGCTCCAAACTACAGCTGACATTGGTCAATCTAAGTCACAAGGATATCGATATAGAAAGAAGTATTTCTATAATACTCGTAATACAAAGAACGGACAGGATTGGTATCAGGAACGTGTTCATGTATACGTACATGTAATTGTTTATCTACATGTAGTTGTTTTAACTATATAATCGTGTAAAATGTGCAAATGTAGCGAGGTACAGTGTGATGTATGTAGCGTATGAATGCACAGTACGAAGCTAGTAGATAATACAGAGATGTTCGTGGTACTTCGGTTGTCGTAATTTATCTGCTAGCTCGTTATACGGGCTTTGCACGGCGAATCTAAGTAAGCAGCAAAAGAGTTAAACGAAAGACAAAAACATATCAAGCAACACTGACGCGATGATTAAGGATCACTATTAGAGATGCATGCTCCGATGAAAAGCGCATTCCGACAAATTCGCCTCATGGTAATTAATCTGGCATGTTGAAACAGTCGCGGTGGCACGACAAATTTCCAGTCTTATATTCGTATTGCCAAAAATAAAAAATCTTGTCTTGCGATGAATAGTACATAAAAAAATTTTTTTAATATAAAAAATTCTACGTTTCTAGTGTGTATAAATCTTCGACTCTTAATCTTCAGTCATCACCTCTCAATAACAACATTTATACTGTTTTGGAAATAATTAAAAATTTATTATAAATATCGAAATAAAATTCTTTCAGGAAAAATTTATGCAGTTAGTACTTTTTAGTTTAATATATTTATATCTCTCACACAGATGCATCAAAATATAAAATATTTTATCTAGATCGTTCGTTTACACTATGTTCTTTATGTGTCGACATACAAGATCAATTCTGACATTTGGCGAGATTTCATCAGAATGACTTCTGATCAGAACAAGCAACCATTATAATCACAGCCTAGCCTCAGGTTTCCTGGAAGGTTCCCGATTACATATGCATATACCTGGAAGATTTCTATTACGGGTTTTAGTAGCTAAAACGTAATTAACACACTTATATTCTCTTTTTCACTACTTTCCGGTGCTCTACGTACCCCGAACTCGATCACGAGAGCGTCCACAATGCTGCCGATCACCGTGATGAAATCGAAGGTGTTCCAAGCGTCCTTGAAGAAGTTCTGCTCGCGAGAACAGTTGAAAAAAGTTGATTAGCAATATGATTTTATCGCCCTCGATTTAGTATTCATTTCTACTACCCGAAGCTCGCTAAATAGCTCCGACACGTTTTCTATCGCAACAGATGCAAATCAAATCTCTAATTATCGTTACGATTCTGTACATGAACAATCAGAATCAAAGTCAAGACACCATGAAGAGTAAGAATAGAAAAAGAATTATGAAAGAGAAATATTCAATTTAAATAATTAATTTAAAAAAATATGTATATTTAACGGATAAAACAGATGTTTATTAATTTTTAATGCTCTGATAATCATTTATACAAGATTATGAATTCAGAAAGTATTTCTTTAATTAGACTCTATATTTCCGCTTCGTGAATGTAACGACAATTTATGTAAAAGATATGTTCAAATGTAATTTTTTTAAAAACTCTTAATATTTTTCATCAAAATATTTATTAAACATATATTTAAGTTTATTGTGTTGCTTACCTTTTTATCGCTTATTCCTATCAATTTTGCACTAATTTCTAAACAATTACAGTTTCATTAAACAACAGTTTAGGAATAAAAGAACGTATGCAAACTAATTCTTCATTGACAATGATCTATTGTCGTCTTTTCGATACTTTTAATTTTCTCATCCCTCATCGTGGCTTGACCGGTGTAATAATATATATCAATAGCAAGCAAGTAAAGATCGTACTAATCATTAACATGTTTCAGTAATCTATTGAACGAACTTGGGCATAGTTCAAGTGTCTGTGAAATGTTTGCGTAGCTACCACTAAAGAAACTACAAGTCTGACTTCGAGATACAAGAAAAGTATACAACAATCTGCTTCTTCTGTGAATGTACGCTATTTATTTGTGTGTAAGAATGCTTGTGTACATGTGTTGTGTGCGTGTCCGTGTTCGTGAGCACTTTTGGACTATTATAGACGTAATATTAAGTTGAAATTCTGTAACATGTACCTGTCTGAACGAGCCTTTTAAATGTTGTAATGATCGTTGAGACCAGATCTCTTCGTCGTGGAATAGTTTCAAATCATTTTTATTTAATCAATAATAATCGAATGGACATTTTGTGACCTGCGCGTGCGCGATTAGTCATTTTATTATATATTATTTTAAAATGTAAAAAGTTATTATAATTATCAAAAATAACAGTTATTTATTTTAGAAAGTAAGAAAATTTACATCTTAATACACATTTAATACATTTTAAAATATATGAATTGTATACTATTCAATTTAACTTATTAAATAAATAATAAAAAATATTCTTATATTTCGTTTAAGCAGATTTCATTCTTGTAATATTTTTGCACAATTATAATGGAGCAATTCATCTGTGTTTAGCTTAAAACACCTGTAGAATTTACTTGCAGAATTTCAGATCCACGAAGACGAAGACATCTGCTCGCGAGAATTTCTTTTAAAGCGTTTACCCAAATCACACGCTTTGGTGATCGATGATCGGCTGGAGTATAAGTGATGGGATCTCTTCTAGAGAAGTATCTACAGGAGCATGCCGGTAATAGCAAGCAAACTAGAGAGAGAGTGAGAGATATAGAGACACGCGAACTATATATTCAACATTTTTCTACTTTTTTTTCTACTTTTCACCAAAAACTAGGAGTCGTCGTTTGGATATTATGTAGTAAAAAAGCAATATTGAATGAATTATCTAATTTTTATAAATTTCTTTTGTAAAATTTATATTATAGAGCTTACATTTTCTGATTTTTTTAACGATTTCCTTTCAACAAAAATATAATTTATTGCTTTTGTTTAAACTTTTTGATTTGCAGTATTATGTTTTAATAATCATATGTATAAAATAATTTAATAATCTTATTGTATAAAAATTTTATTGAAAAAATAATCTCATAATTAATCAAGGAGATTAAGTTTTTAATATCTTTTGAAGTTTGATTAAAGTTTTGATTTCGTTTTTTGTTAAATCAAGCCATTTTTAATAATAGTAATTCTAATTTACATTTATTGACGTTAAAACAATCCAATAGAACTTTAATCTGAAGAAAGTTCAACGACATAATTTTTTAAGTAGCACAGTCCTGTTTTCTGGCAATTGCTACCTTTCGAATGTCCATATAAAATACTGTAGGAATTTCGTATATCACACACAAGTTAATTTACTTTAAATCTCGATAAGTCTACTTAAGAGTAAACTTAAAAGGTACATAAAACTTTAAAGGTACTTTTTATTTTCCCGATAAATAGTTTCGCAATGTCTCGATGTGTTCCCTCCTGTTCCTCTCGCCAGTTTTTGGAATCCCCACTTTCTTCACGAGAATCCTCCGACCGGTAACATCACACAATCAATGACGACCGGTGAGTGATGTCAGTCTCTCGATGGAGTTACAAGTGATAAAAATTTGCAGTGTGAGTCGAGTGAGAGTGAGATGGAGTTAAAGAGCGATTTAAAGAGGCTTGTTTATACCTTGCATCCGAAGGCGACGAGTTTAAGGATGCACTCAAAGAGGAAAAGGAGAGTGACGACCAAGTTCACGATGGTCAAGAAGTCCAAAAAAACTGCCGGCGCTTCGTGATACTACAAAATACACCCAACACACAGACGTAACACAACCCAGACTTTAATTCCATTGTGCGCCCTGCATATATATATCTATATGTATATCCCTTCGTTCTTTTTATAATTTGAATTTTTCTGTCGCGAGTATTCGATCGCTCCTTTCATCTTTTCTCGTCCAAGTTGAACATTGCTACTAAATTGGAGAGATTTTTTTTTCGTTCAAGATAAACGTTCCTTAACCAAGAAATATATTTGCTTATTATTATTGTTATTCTGTATAATTATTGTTTTCGTCTTTAATTTTCGCCTTTTATTTTTTAAAATCTTCCTTAAAATTTTGATTAAAAATGTATCTGAATTTCAATAATGTCAAACTTTGTAATAAGGAAAGATAAGTTTCTTTCTATTACAACTGCTATCTAGATTGCCATATTGTCTTTGTATATCATGTTATATTAATAACAAAATAAGATTATTTATCAAAGTATATATCTAAATATTACATATATATATTTTTAGTACATTATTCCATACAAAAAATCATCGCATTGCAATTATTCACTGCATAATATTTCATAAAATTAGTTCTTATTAAAATAACTGAATCTTTTATTTTATTAAATCTTTTATTCTTTCTAAACAAGAAAGCATCTTCTTTCCCTGTCAAATTACTAAGCAAGTCTAACCAATCACTCACAGGATGATTTTCAAGAGACTTGTCATACGGGTGATACGTAAATATTTGTAATACGTAAATCTCGATCGGTGTGTATACGTAGAATTTGATATTCAATTCCGTGTGTGCTGAGTGTGTGCACGTGTGAGACAAATGTTAATGCTTTTTCCCATAATACAACGACATGCGTACGGACAGAAGCGAGGATCGCTTCTGCGGCTTTTGTTTCGTCGTGATCATTATAAATCATCATCCTCATTGCCATCATTATTATCATCCTCATTATCGACATCATTTTATCGTCATTGTCGTCATTGTTGTCATCACCATTATTATCATTTTCAATCACAGTACGTAATCTTAGTGATAGTAATGTATGCATGCGAGGATCAGAAACATATCAGACCGTGCAAGTGATTACATGCGGATGCAGGCAAGACGGACATAAGGCATGCAAGGGATGTTAAAAAAAAAAAACAGAGCTTCCTTTATATACATTTTCCTTGATTTTCGAGACTTTCTTTTAAACTCATTTCCCACCCGTTCCGTCTTTTCGATTTAAAGATATTCTGAAAAATTAAAACGACGAAGAAGAAAACAAAACACAGAAAATAGAGAAAGAGAGAAGAGTGAAAAGAAGATATAGACAGAGAAAGAGAGAAGAGTAAAAGAGAGGAGTAAGAAAAAGAAATAGATAGAGATAGCAAGAAAGACAGACGAAAATAATCCGACATGAGATTTATGTTCTCAATTCGTCATGTTTGAGTATCCATGAGTGCCATATGAAGGAGTGTGATATATGGATGTTTATGTCTGTGTATTTGTAAGTGTAATTGATTTTGTGTGTAAACTATATGTCAATTAGAACTCTAAAAACGTATTTATTAATAAATTATAAGAATTTTGTTAGCATATTGTATAAAGTCAGTGTAATTAGTTTATTGTGATAACGGGATGAGAGAAGAGTTAATATCATAAAAACACAAAATAAACATAAATAAGAAATGCATTTTACGCTAAATTTACAATTAGTGATTTAATCCCGTTATCATCGTGTTTAGTGTAATTATGAATGAAGGAAACCTGAGAAGATTTGCGTTATTTTTGTTTATAGCATCGTTTACGTATAAATGATAAATATATTTCATATGTAATTAATTTATTTGTTTATGTAAAAATCTGATTCAATTAAACTGATATAGTGCCTGATCGATTACAATTTCTATATTAAAGAGCTATTAAAAAATATATTTTTTTAAAGTTGAAACTTAGCCGCATGAATAAATAAACTGTAAAATTCATAAAATAACTAATACGGCCCAAAAAGACAGACGATTTGAAAATACTTATGAAAATTTTATATTTTCTCATTCCACATTTAGCATCGAATTTAGAAGAAATAAAATTTAAAATCAGATTCGGGAATGAGAATAGAGCAGTTCAAGTATCTTGAATGTAATTATATCTAGAATCTTCTCAGATTACCTCGAAGCTGGATCACGTGTACAGAGCTGAGCATCTTTTTGAGCATATTAAAGTGCTTGTAGAGATTATCTTATTGGTACAATCCCAAAGGCAGAACGAGTAATTAAAAAAAAAGTTTCTATCTAGATCTTGCAGCTATATCCTTGCACAGAGGAGCATCATCAAAAAATACCATTCTAGTTCTATCGAGATACATATCTATATATTCGTACGAAGGTATATCGAGAAATGGAAACGCTACAACTACTCCGACAGCATCTAGCGCTTGTTCAGCCCTGCGCACAGAAAGTTAACTAAATAGTATACTCTATATACTTTTAGAGATATACACGCGCGAGATAGAGTATATAGACGGATGTCTTCGGAGTACCGAAAGTGTTCCGACATCGTATTGCTACATCGGTACTCGCGAAGAACCGCTTCTAATTACCTTCTAATAAGCGGCACTTACCGGGCGACGCGAAAAGCCACTCTCTCGTGACGTTCTCTTACTTTTCATTTTATCAAAATCGTTACAATATTTTGTTATTCTCGCCTCGCATTATTTAAAAAAAATTCTGATATTGTCTTATTGATATATTAATATTCAACTAAATTATTTCAATATTTATTATAAGTAATTATCTAGCGAGGGATTCCTGGATTTCTTCAGGCTTTCGATTTTGGAGAACGATCACGAGGAGTCACTTTTCGCACGACTCGATTTGGCGAGAGTCTCGAATTAAATCTCGCTTTATTTAAAATATATTGAGAGCTCGATGAGAAAGAGATGTTTGGCGGTATGTGGAGCCTACCTTCACGCCGAATGCTGCGATCTTCAGTATGCACTCGACAGTGAACATCCCCGTGAAGCACATGTTCATGTACTTCAGCGTGTTCTTGTACATATCGCTTTGTTGATGGTACTGCAATGCATACACTGACAAACACACGGCCGAACAGACAGACATATGTATGTACATACGTACAAGCCTAAATCGCGTGTCTCGTGTGAACGAGACCCTTTTCACTATGCTTTCTTTCGGCACGACTCTCTTCCTTCCTTCGATCACCGTGGATGAGGAAGGAAGAAGTGGCTCTGTTTTGTTTTGCGAAGTTCTGTGCACCGATACATGAACATACTGTGCTGCACAATATAAACCGTAAAATGGGGTAACTGCACCAGCAGGATTAAAATAAAGAATTCTGTTTTCAAGGATTTCCTTGAAAATAAAATAAAGTGTATACCGTGCAATCCAAAATTGCAATTCGTATCATCAAACATTTTAAATAAAATTTATTTAGCAGTTTATCTTATTAATTATAAATTTCGTTAAACGGTCAGAATCAACAATGTGTTGAAAACATTTCATGCAGAATTAATCCTGCTGAAGCCCCTTCATGCTGTTTTTGCATAGCACTGTAGAAATTGCATTAAATATAGAATAATATTAAATAACAGTCAAACTAAAGTTTCTCAAGATAAGAATAAAAATATATAATAAAATTCGAAATAAATTGTTATGTTCGAAAATGATTCGCGATTCATGTAATGTGTCAGCTTTCGGGTGTCACGAATTGGTACACAGTTCATACGTACGGCGTGTAAAATAATATATATATATATATCGGATGTGTACTGATAGAATTGATGATCTTTTGGGTCAATGGAATATATCGGAGATATTCTCAATTATGTATACTCCGTCGGATGAAATGACAAAAAGAAAAAAAACTTAATATATCACATGAAGAAATTTAAAAACAAATTTTTTCCGTGTTAAATTTTGTAAAAATTTTGATTAAAAAAAGGATTTTAAATGTACGCAAATTTAAACAATACGTCTACTTATACTTGTGAAATCTGAGACTAAAATCTAACGAGTAAAAATTCGAACGCGACAAATGTTAAATGAAATTTAAAAGTTCATAATTAAAAATAACGACGTCAATTGTAAAGAAGTTAATCCTCTTTGTGCCATTGTCCCACGGAGTCGTGGACCGTCGCGTTGGGGCATATACGAGCCAGTGTTTAAAGAAACTAATCGCAAAACCGATAAAGACTGTGATAAAAAAAATAGAAAAAAAGAAGAGAAAAGGAATAAAAGAAACGATCGAAGGAAATGTAAAAAACAATTCAAACAAAGACACTTAAATTGAATGGATTTCCGGAACGAAAAGAGTGCAGTTGAATTAACGAAGGGATCGTCAGGAATTATGAAATTTCACTTTTCGAAGTGCTCAGATCTCTTTGCTATCTTCCTTTTCTTTGTGGGAGAGAGGAGAGGGTGAAACGTGCGAACGTCCCGTGCAGAGTGTGTTGTCTTGTGACTGTAAAACACACACACACACATTCAGTGAATATCTAATGTTGTTGCTGTTTCGTTGTACAGCATTTAATATCGATCGATCTGTTTCGGCGGCAGCCAGCATGCGACACGCAGTTTTGCACGTGTGTGAGAAGTGGGTGAACACTAGTTTATACATATATACATACATCGTATCAGCCGCTCCTGTATCAAACGAGAAGACAATCATTTATAATTCAAACATCTCGAGCTGATTTTAATTTGCATTATATTATTTCATAATAATAAATAAATTTATTACATATATCTCTGAGAAAAAGATTAAAATGATATTGTGACTTCAAAGAAATATTATACATTTATATCTATTTCCACCAATGCAGATTAACTTTGATCTCTGTTTGATTAAATTTTTATTTTTTTTCTAATCTTAAAAATTAGAAAAAACTAAAGGGTAAATTAAACTGATATCAAAGTTAATCTACGTTGATGTAATGAACATTAGAGATAAAACAAATTCCTTTTAGTTGTAAATAAAAAAATATTGTTAATTATTTCCGTTAGTTAACATGTTTTCACTTAAAATACGAATGTATACATAATCCTGCTTTTATTAATTTTATGCTATAATTTTTTCTTTTTTTTTTGAAAATTTTCAGAACTGTACAGATTGTTTTTATATTGCAATAATGAAATATTTGTTGTCTCCTCGTTCGTGTGCAAGCGTGCCGAGTAACGTGAACACATCGTGTTTCATTTGATTTGTGCTCTCAAGACCAAGTGCAGTGCGTGTGCAAGTAATCTGAACATTCTGTGTTTTTTTTCTCAGGCAAATAAGTCCGACCATAAATTATATAATCGGGCATTTCATATAGATTCGAATTAGCATAATGTATATGTGTGTATGTTTCTAATTCAGTGGCTCTAATTTTAGGCTCAGACTGTGATCTCGTTTAAGAGAGACAGAGAAACGAGGGTAGATATTTATCTCGTGCGTAGTACTATCATAGGGATTGGAAAGCAAACGAAGAAACTCAGAATAGTGGATTCGGCTCAAGACTGAAAGCGTGCGCGAATCCGGTTAGTTCTCTCTCGTTAATTCACATTCATTTATTTTAACATGAATGATAGAATTTGAGAGTGAATCAAGATAAAGTCTTCTAAAAAAAGTGCGATTTCTGATAACAATTTCTAATTTACAGTTAGAAAAGCTAATAAAGCAGAAATAAAATTCAGAGGAATAAATTCTTTTATAACTCTCGATTTAACGTTGAAATTTATCTAGCTATCATTATTAATCAAATAAAATAGAAAAAATAATAAATATAACAATGTAAAGATTGTTTAATACTATATGATAATTATCAAATTAGAAAAATTGATAATTATTAAATTAGGAACATTTTTTAATACAGTTTTCTAATAGTCATTCAATAATCATAAAATTGCTTTAAAAATTTGATTATTTTTGTCGTCAAAAATAAATACACTATTTTCCTATTTATGTATCAAATTATTTAAAAAAATATTATTTAAAAAATGCAACATAAATAATTTTATTACAAATTTTCTTTGCATTATTTTCATTTAGATAAAAATTTAATTATTTGATCTTAATTTTATAAAACGTAAAGTTAACTTGTTTAAATTATAGTATTAACTTAAATATATTAAATTAATAAAAAATTGTATTTTCCGAGAGATCTATTGAGAAGGAAAGATCAGATAGTTTATGGGCAGGGGTTACGGGTGCTTTAGAAGAATACGTAGATTCTCACGTGCAGGGTTCATGGACGCCGAAAAGGCGCAATCTTTCGGCACCCTAGTTTTCTCAATTATACCAAGCGGGGACGAGTTGAGGAGCAACGTTTCACCCCGTTACCAGTTACAACATGGTATTAGCAAGGCAAATGCAAGAGTCGAACGCACGTTGTGTTGGTGTCTATACATGTGGGGATTACACTGATGTTCGAAAACGTGTTCCCTCTTCGCACGTTTTCAAATATAAGTCTACTTTGAAGATCAGGACACGGCAACCATGCAATTGGGATAAAGAATGCAATTGGAATAAAGGATCAAACAAAAACGGATTATATAAGATAAAGAAAAAGATATAAGATAAATCAATATAAAAATATATGAAAATTAGAGCAAAGTAATCGAATAAAAGAAATATTTTTATTTTATTAATCTTCAAAATATTAAGATGGAAAAGTAACTATATATTGTAAGTAAATAAATCTGTTTGTAGTAAAAATTACAAAGTATTTTTATAATTCATCAGAAAAAACAAAAAAAAAAGAAAAACAAAATGAATATTACGTTCAAAAGGAAGAAATTTTGTTGGAAGTTTCGGAAAATGGGACCAGATAAAAATTCATAGCAGTGTACACGTATTTATAAAAATACAAGGGTGATACAATTAGACGAAAAAACGATCAGAAAAGGTTAACAGGCAAGAACAACAATGTCCTCGTTACGTATAACGTGATATAAGGGTGTTCCAAAATTCGCGCCTTTGAAATACAAGACATGATACTTTGTGCTAAAAAAAACATCTTTTTCTTTCAGCAAAATTGCGTGCGACAAGTAGTTTTTGCGGGAGAGCTTTCTCGGACAATTCCTTTCTTCTTTTTGTTATAACTTAAGAAAAAAAAAATAGAAACTGGAAAAAGCCTCCGTAAACCGATACCGAATGTTATTAAAAATATTGCTTTAAATTTTTAAATTGATTGGATAAACATGTTTGAGACATCATGGCACTGAATATAAAAGCTTTACATAGTGCATATAAAAAAACCATTTTTTTTTTAATTCGCTATGATCCTATAATCCCTTAAGTTTGAAATAATTTCAATTTTAAAAATAAAAGAAATTTTAATTTGAACATTACGTATTCCCTTAAGAAAAGAAATTCTATTATTAATCATACGGCTGAAACTAAAATATTAAATTAGACACAATTACAAACACATAATTCGTAAAGGCTTGTGGTGTTTTTAAGTTTTAATAATATATTCAGCAGCAAAATAGCCAAAAACTAGGTAAGTAAGAGGAGCGCATCGGCCGTGAGCGTCATAGACAAGAGCGCTTATTCGTTAACTTTAACCAGCTCTCCCGTAAAAACTACTTGTCGTAATTTTGCTAAAGGAAAAATTTATTTCTTTCAGCATAATATATCATGTCATGTACTCTGAAGGTGCAAATTTTGAGATATATAATACCGAATACATTATCGATTGGTTAAAGTTGCCTAATGGGTTTTACGTCAAGAAAACGCGCAGATATTGAAAAAACCGAGAACGAGAAATATCGCAGGACGCAAAAATAAACGGACGATATATCATAACATCAGAATTGAGGCATAAGCAAATTTTTATCCTTAAAAAATATCTCAAATCCACTTTTTTCTTTTTAAGAAAAAAAATTTTATACACTGGAAGTATTTTATTCTGTTTTCATAAAAGAAAATAATAATAATTTGCATTTATGCCTCCTTCGATTTGTAGTCGCGATATGAGAGATCGAAAACAAAACTAGCCATGAAGTTTACAAAAATCCTTTCGAACTGCTTCCACTAATGCTCAAAAGAATCTTGATGTGCATTAATTTTGTTTTCGGCCACTCACATAAAAAAATACGTATTTCAAAACACTTTTTTCTTATTCGCGTTTTCTATATCGGAGCTGATCGAGGTGAAAAATTAGTAATCTGATTAACGAATCTCTCTAGAGAAATTGTATGCAAAAAATTGATCGTGACACTTACCTTCATCATAAGTAATATTGTGTTCAATACGATGAGTACCATGATAAAATATTCAAATCTCGGAGATACGACTATGTTCCAAATTTTATATTTTAGGCTATTCCGATTCTTCGGCATATACCTCTCAAGCGGACGAGCCTGTATTGTGTAGTCTATACATGATTTCTGAAAGATTAACACGAAATTATTAATGTCTGTCAATGATAGTAAAATTTCACACAACTGTATATCCAAAATGTGGGAAAGATAAAAATTAAAACAGAGAAAATATTAATGACAGTAAAGACACAACAAAAATTTATATAGATACTTGGAAAAATTTATGATTACAAACGTTTGTTTACACATAGAAATAATTATTTTATTAATGTATACTGATTTAATATGTTATTTAATATGTTCTTCATTTTTGAAAGGCGATAAACGTTTTTTAATTAGAGTCACTTCATATTCCTCTTAATTTATTCAAATTTTCAAAAACAACTACGGTGAAATATGGAGCGCATGTAAAACTAATTCGAGTAAAAAAGTACGGAACATTACCTGATTCTTATCGATTTCACCATCCTGCAGTTCAGCTTCTCCCTGCTCCTGAAACGTGATGATGATCAAGGCCACGAAGATGTTGACGAAGAAGAATGGAAATACGATGAAGTAGACGATGTAGAAAATGGACATTTCGATACGAAAGTTCTGGATGGGGCCCTGGTCCTCGTATGTGGCCGCCATTGAGTTCTGCAAGATCTGTGGCCAGCCTTCGCCGGTCTGGACGGCGAACAGCGTCAGCATGGCCACCATCACGTTGTCGTAATGAAAGGATTGAGATTGCCATTTCCGTTGCTTGAGCTCAGGTATCAGTTTACCCTCGTCGAAAACGAAGTATTGACCGCTGTCGCAAAAACGAATTTAGTCTCTATTTCTACTCGTACCATTTGTAAAAGTATAATTTGAGAATAGATATGCAACAAAGAATTTTTTTAGCTTCTGCTTTGTTCGCTTTTATTTATATCGCCTATTTCCGCTTATACAATACAGATCTCTTAAAGACATCTTATACCATAGAATATTCTAAAGATGTTCTAAGGATTCTTAGAAGATTCTTTGGATCATATGCTGTCTGGAATTATCAAGACCAGTGTTCACTTTGATTAAATGCTCTAGGATTTCCCAAACTTGTATGGATCGCGACCCATTTTTTTAAACGGCAACATTCACGATACATCTAGCTTTAGTGATTATGAAAAGATGGTGAGGGAGGAATGTAAATTGATCATTTATTTATACTATTTTAAAATCTTCCTACTTTTTAATTTTTTTTTAATATAATTTCTTTAATACATAATATAGGAATAAAGAAAGATTAACGGAACTAGCTCAGATTTCAATTTAAAATTCTTCTTTCTCACTCCTAGCGCCTAGTGTGCTATATCACTGCTCCATTATTTACTTATTTCATAATTATTCCAGTCATTTATAAGTACTTTGTAATTGACTCAATGAAAAAAAAGAATGCGTTCATTTCTTATTTCTATTAATAACAGCTTTAATGATATCGATCAAAATCATTTTCATGCGCAAAGAATTTGATGATTGTAATTTATTTCGAAATTTGTTTTTTACCATTGTTGAAAAATTTTTCACGATCCATACTTTGGAAATCCCTGCTCTAATATATTTATGTGTTTTCTCTCCAAAACGTTTTTTTCGAAGTAGAGGCAAAAAGACCGAATTGAATGATATACTCACTTGCAATCTGTTTCCGTATACTTGCTCTCGTCGGTGCAGAAGAAGAACTTGCCGTTGAACAACTGCACCGCGATCACAGCGAATATGAATTGGAACAATATGTACACTATGAGAATGTTAATGACATTTTTGAGACTGTTCACCACGCAGTCGAACACCGCCTTGAGCTTCGGCACGCGCTTTATTGTCTTAAGCGGCCTGAGCACTCGCAGCACTCGCAGCGACTTGATAGTCGAGAGGTTCTGGCCAGCCGAGCTGCCGGACATGTCGAAGGCGAATGACACCATGGCGCATATCACTACGACCGCGTCCATAACGTTCCAAAACTCGCGCAGATATGAGCCCGGGTGCAGTATGATGCCAAGGTCGATAATTTTCAGCACCATCTCGATAGTGAAGACACCAGTGAACGCGTAATCGAAGTAGTTGAGGATCTTGTTTCTCGGCGCGTTCTCCCAAACAGGATCCTCGGCGGCCAGCGCGATACTCGACAACGATATCACCACCATTATGAAGAAGTCGAAGTACCGAAGGTTTACGACCCAATGGGCGGCTCTTCTTATGCTGCAATTAGAAAGTCTCGTTATTATTCTCATGAGAAACAATCTTGTTGAGATGAAAAAAATAATGTGCCGTAATAGAATATTAAAATATATTTCAGAAAATATCAAAGTAAAAAGATAAATAGACAATACGATCGCTGATATAAAAGTAAATCAGATGTCTGCTGCGCTCTTTAATTTATGTGCAAATATTAATTGATTTTATTTAACAATGCTATTCAAGAATTGCAGAGCGATTAAATTATTATTACTTACGGATTCGTAGGGGACAGTATAAACATGGAGGAGTATGGCAGCATTGGTTTTGGTCCCGTATCGTCGTCTTCATCCTGCCTCCTCTCTTCGGATGTCTGGGTTTCAACTCTTCCGTCTCTGCTGGAAAAGACGAGACGTCGTTCTCCACTTTGTGCCTCTCCGTCAGTAATGCTTTTTATATTTTTTAATCTATATCTGTGTATTATTGATTTTTCATTAAATAATTACGAATAATTACTAATAATTAATAATTATTCCGTTTTAATTAATCTTGTGAAAAATTAAAATTTGCATAAAATCGCAAAATTTATATCAAAGTTTCTGCGAAAGCCCTATCTCACACAGAGATCACGATCAGAAACTCTAGTTTAAGAAGAACAACAAATTTTATTAGCGCGTCTCCTAAATTATTCTTAGCTGCAAAATGCTGAAAAAATTTTTTCTGCTGAGAATACGCGAGAATATTATTTCGATTTCAAGTAGAAGATCTTCCACAAAAAAGAACATCTTTCACAATGCATATTTATCATAAAAATTAATGATTTGCTGCGAATTATATATTATTTACTACAAGTACGACGAAACGTTAAGAGGTGAGAATTTTCACTAATATAAAAGGGAAGAAGAACCTACAAATTCTGAGTTGGACTTGGAGGGCAGATTTCAACCCTCGGTGCGCCACCGTCTCCGGGCCTCTGCAGCGACTCGATCTCCTTCTCGAGCTCCTGCAGCTGCTTCTCCTTATCCTCCTCCTGCTGTTCCTCCTCGGCGGCGCTCAGCTCTTGCGCATTCGCGAGATTGTCGACGGCGATAGCCAAGAAGACGTTCAGCAGGGTGTAGTTACCGAAAAGCACCAGCACAATGAAGTAGAGCGAATAGCCCATGCCCTGCGACTCGATACCCTTGTACATCACTTCGTTCCAGTCTTCTCCAGTCAGGATCTGTCATCATCATCATTATCAATTATAATATCAATCAAATATTCTTCATTTTAAAAGAAAATTTAACTTTTTTATTATTTTCTAGTTAATGTATATTTACTTTCAATAAAATACTCAATTTTTATTGCATTTATAAAGTGCAAAAGTTATACTTCTACTGCCCCGTATTTATCTATTTATCTATTTATATTATAAAGTATTGCATATCCCTTTTCAATCAAAACAATAATGCATATATGGCATAAAATTTGTTAAGGAATCGAGCATAATTTACATAATATAGCAAATATACGATTGATCATCTCTTCGAATATTTTCATGATCATTCAAGATCTGAATTGAATATTTATACATTAGAATCGTAATAATAATCAGTTGTACTCACTTGGAAGACAGTGAGTAGTGCGATGGGGAAGGTGTTGAAGTTAGTGGGTGGCGTGCCCTCCTCGAAATTGAATTGGCCGCCGAATAGCTGCATACCGAGCAGCGCGAAGATGAGGATGAACAGGAAGAGCAAGAAGAGAAGGGAAATGATGCTGCGCATCGAGCTTAGCAGCGATATCACGAGGTTCCTCAGGCTCTTCCAGTATTTGGTGACCTTAAAAATTCTCAGAAGTCTAAGGGCACGTAGGACGGAGAGGCCGAAAGAGCCGGATTTCAACTCGGACCAGATCACCTCGAAGATCGAGGCTGAGATGACGATGCAGTCGAAGCGATTGAAGCTCGATTCGAAGTATGTGCGAGGACCGAGCGCGTAGACTTTTATGAACATCTCCAGCATGAAGAGAGCCAGGAACACAAACTCTGCGTAGTCTGTGAACAAAAACAAATTTTAATTTTAGTTTTAGAACTCTTTTAGTTCTCGAAGAGATTTGATCTTTTCAAGACTTTAGACAATCAGTTTTCGCCGAAATCTTTCAGATCTTAACGAGTTGACTATACTTTAGTAAACCCTTTAGTTTGATTAATCAAATGTTTACATATTACATAGGTATTAAATGGAGTTGGGATTAAATTTAAATTTAAATTCTGTAAAACTCACAGAGGAAATCGGTGAGCCATTTTGGCTGATTGTAATGCTCAACGGCCACGCAGACGGTGTTGAAGAACACAAGGATGATGACAAACCAATAAAACTGTTGCGACTTGACGGAACTACGTATCCAAAACCTAAGTCTTTTTTCGGCCCGCCAGAATTGTAGGCACGTGCCCTGCTTCTTCACCTTCGACTTGAAATAGGAGGATCTCGAGAACCCTACAAAGTATAAAATACTTCTTTAACATAAAACGCAATCGGAGTGCTTAGAACATATTACATACCAATCGATTATTGATTAAACAGTATCATATGTAATTTTATTTTGACGTAAATTATATAAATTATTGTTTGACTTTTGAATTTTTTTTATACTATGTCTACGTCTTCACGTTTCGTGCTACTTGCTAAGAAATAAAATTTGCTAAGCTATTTTTGTGATTGTGACTTCAAGGATCCAGATTATATGATTTAAAGTATGGTGATCTATATTAACTTAAAATCCTGTTAAGTCTTTAAACATTGCGAATAATGACATTCTTGTGGAAATTTCAAGGAAAAAAATGTATATTACAAAAAAAATTTCTGGAATTATTTTGTACATCGACTGGGAAAAGTTAGAAAATTATTTACCTCTGATTCAACAAAATATAGGTATAAAAATATATACATAACGTTCTATACTAATAAACTCTACCAAGCGATTACGACTATTATTTGGCGATGCGTATATATTATGACTACTTAATTGCTAAGTGTAAATGACGACAGGTTGAGATTAGCCTATATCATATCTATCAAACTCTATAGGATAGGATTCGTACACTACTCAAGGGATTCAGTGTTTCTTGTTTACAATACTAAATACTCTACTGTTCTGTCAGTTTCAACTAGCTAAAATTATAACCGCATATGTTAATATAATGAAAACATTAATCAGTATTTCACCATCACATGGTACATTTAAACAATGTAGAAATATTTCCGCCGGAAACATTGGCACTTGCCCTGATGAAAAAAATTCTCATAATATCTCATAATACTTTTAAGAGATTTTAAAACTTATGAAAAAAATTACTTCTAAAGATTATGTAAAATTTTTTCAGATTTTATAAGTTTTCTTTTTAAATTATAAAATGAGAAATCTTAGAATATTTCAGAATTCATACAGGGGATTCCAAGAAATTCCAGAAAATATGTAAACTTTATTATTTCTAAAAAGTGTTTCAATTCCAAGTGAATAACAAATTAAAATTCTGAGAAATTTTCTAAAAAATTATAGAATTATACAGAAATTCTGAAAATTTCTGAAATTGATTTAGATTGAAATATATAAAATATATATTGTATAGAAACTATAAAAAATTATAAAAATGAAGAATTTTAAAAATTTTGCCAGAATAATTATGACATTATCAATCGTTTATCAAAATTTAGGGGAGAGTGGGGTAAATCGGACCGTGTTTCATCGGATCTTTTTAATTTAAATGAATACGATTAAACAGATTTGCGTGCCATTTATAATGTAAAGTCCTTATAAGACACCGAATATGTGACAGCAGTTCTCTGTCATAACATTCACAGAATAGACGCGAATATGTATTTTCAGTCATCGTGCGAAAATTTTTTTAAAAAAGAAAATCCTTGTAAATTATTATTTAAAAGGTGTTAAAAATTTGAAAGATAATTGATTTAAGATAATTAAAGAATGTAGAATTCCAAAATATCAAGCGTTTTGTGATCACTTTTGTAGTTTATTGTAAAATTTGTTCAAAAGTTTAAAAGAACCCGTCCAAATCGGACCTTTTTTTGGTGTGTCCAAATCGGACCTACATATACTCGTGTAGGAGGAAACCTTTTTACGATTTATGTTAGTGTTTGTTTTTGGCTTTTTAGTGAAAAATGGGCCGCNTTTTTAATGAAAAATGGGCCGCACTTATAAACGAAAAACAGACACAATAGAAATACAAGTGCTTCAGCTTGCTGTTCTCGATTTAAAAAATGGAAAATCATTAAGCCGACCAGATTTGATTCAAGGAACATTAAATCAGTAAAATATCATGAGTCATCAGACTCAAATTAATTGAGTTTCTTTAATTTCAATTCTAATAATATAAACTGTCAATAATTTCTTTTCTGAATAAAATTTTCATGCTTGACCGCCAAACTACTCAATTCTAACAAAAATACATTAAAAAATTCTATCTAAAAGTCTATAAAAATAAGAATGTCCGATTTGTACCAGGGGGTGGTCCGATTTGGAACCAGTAGTTCCAAATCGGACCGGAAAAAATGTTTTTACATTTTCCTTTATAGTTCAACACAGATGAGAGATACGTCAAAATGGTCTTAAGCAAAAATGAAGGGAATTAAATTATCTTTCCAACGACACCTTCAGTTTTATCGGACTTTATTTGTGTCTTATAGAGAGCAAAAACTGCAACTAGGTCTGATTTACCCCACTCTCCCCTATTACATAGAAAATGAAAAATTGTTACATGCTGTTATTCATATCGTTAAAAACATTTTTTCGGATGTTGAAAAATTAAAAAGTTAGAATGATAGAAGCATGACTTTTTCATCTTTCTTAAAAAATAATTACCTATATTTGTTATATACATTATTTCCTGATTCGATTGTCCAGAAGAAAATTTATAACAATGTTTGTGCAAATGTTTCCGATTCCAAAATAAATCTAATATTATATATATCATCACACCAACTAATAGAAGCAATACACCTAAAAAAACAAAAATGAATTAGCCGAGTTCTCCGATCTGTCTCTCGCGCAAGGTCCGCGTGATTTTAAGTGATACATATCAGCCATTAAATCAGCAGTGAGTCAGTTCGAATAATTGAATGCAATAATTACATTCTCTACCACGAGTAATCATAGCCTGTGATTTTAATACGGTAAATAATGTAATCTAACTATGCGATGAACATATAGTATTTCATCTTAGTGTGTGAAGTATTGCCACTTTATATTCATACGCGCGAGCAATATAATTTTGTATGTATTAAGATTTTGCGAGATTTTACGTATGCTACATAAAATTACATAACAAATAAGCATTTTAATTCAAATAGTAATGTTTTTTGCAAAATAGATATAAATTTAAATAATTGTTTTTTTAAAGCTTATATTATGTAATTGTCAGGTATTCAAATAATGTACGTTCAAATATCTTTTGCCAGAATTATGTACAATTATTTAGATCCATTGTTTTATTTATTAAACTATGTTTTAATGCGAGAAGATTAATTCTTACATATTTAAATGCAATAAAGTACGATAATATTATATATATATCCTGTGTACGTGAATAGGTATCAAGTGATTCATTTACCAAACGATATAGCCCGAGTCTAATGTACTTGTGATCATGTACGCACGACATTACTTGTACGTGTGTGTATTATCAACAAAAAATCTCAAATAAAAATACAAAAATAAAACAATTAATATTACGAATACAGCCTTATTTTACGTAGCTCTTTGCAAAGAGTCGTGGCATTCACGGTTGTAGTTACCTTTGAGCTTTTTCTTAGGCACTGAAACAAGAGGAGCATCTGATAGCGTGTGTTTAGAATATTCATCGTCAAAAATTAGAGGAAGGTAATTTTCAGCGTCATTCTTTTTTTTCCTCTCGATACAAAAAGATAAATCAGGCATGAATTCACAAAATGTTAACAAATACGTCGATGAAGATACGCTAACGTGCCAATAAATGGAGAGAGAAATTTTAGAACAAGAGAAAAGGCGAACTAAAATCTCGAATCAACGATTTCCTTCGCATCATAGGAATTCTAAAAATGTATCACAAAGTTTTTATATTTTCCGTGTACAAAATTTAATTTACTTCAATTAATTTTATTACTAACAAGAATGTAATGCTAACCATAATTTAACAATTTCAATTTTCGTAAATATAATTTTTTTAATTCCATTGAATTTGCCTTTTAATTGCTTTAAATCGCTTTTAGAGGAAATCGTTGGTTGATATAACATAGGTTCTGACTACTAAGAAATTATGTACCTTACTACTTGAACTTGGTCTCGATTTCACAAGTTCGTTCGAATATTCTGACGAAGAATTATCAACTTGAAATATAAAAGAGGGGAACAAGAAAAAGAGAATACTCGACACAACTGGACATCGAGTTGGCAAAATACAACTCACCATCGTCTTGGTCATCCTCGCCTTCCTCCTCTTCCGTGTCGGTGCTCTTGCTCTTGCCGAGATTCTTTAATTTTTTCTTTTTTGCCGCTGCTCTTCTTCTTACTGTGCAAAACAAAGAGATAGATTAAATTAACGAATCTTCTTTATAAATAACGGCCTAATTATTTATTTATTGAACATGTAAATTTCATGTCTGATTGAAAAGTAGATAGAATTACGAAAGAATCGTATTTACAAAATGGCATTAAATATACATTGCAATGTATTTTATTTTGTAAATTAATTTGCGCAGAAATTCTATTATTATTAGTTATATTTCTTCAATTTGAATAAAATCGCATGTAAATATTGATTGATTATACATCACGGTAACTTTTAGAATCTGATAAAATACTATTATTAAAAATTTACATGTAATATACGCGAGTATTGTCCGGGGAAAAGCGTAGCTTGTTATATGTATAAAAAGCGATTTTGAAATCAATAATCGCCAATACCATTAAATCAGCGCGTTATTACATAAAGTTAATTAAAATTACGAAACGTGAGGATGCCTTGTTTCAGAATAAGGCATCTAATGCATTTCTAACGAAGGAAAAAATTAAAATTCATTTGACTGCGTCGAAAAAAAAATGAGTGAAAGTGCACTCTGAGTACTCGGAGCACTCTGTATAAATATGTACGAGCACGTTTCGGAGATACAACTCGCTTCGAAAATCTTTTCAACCTTATGGAAGTGAATATTCATGAAATCGATATATGTTACGTTATATGGACCTTCTAATATGTGCATTTTCTCCTCTTCCGTAGTCCTCTCTTCGGCGAGTATCACCTCCTCTGAAAAGTAAACATTACGTATTAACAATAAGTGTTTTTACGTGCATTATTATATTTTTATATACGCGCAGGTGCCAAGAAGCGGCTCGTGCAGAGTCGTCTAGCTTATGCAGTGAATTGTAACTTTTGCAGGTATACTGTTTACAAAATAAGTGAATTAAAATAGATCGATAAGGGAATATACATGTTTGAGAGGTTTAATATTATACTGAAATCGCAGAGTCAGATAGAAGTTTTATAGAATATACAATACAGTTATTTTTTTCTGCTGTCAATTTTCAATTTATTCTTGAGATATTATTCCACATGCGATACTCTATTATTTGTTTTATATTATAATATTGTCTTTGAAAACGAGATTTTTTTCCAGTTTTTGCGAAACGCATTCCTATTCAATCCTTTTTAATTCACATGTTTTTTCTACGATAATTGATCTAACCTGCTTTGCAGATCCAATTGAGGTAACAATTCAATTCGCGTTCAAGCTGCTGTTGTCTTCGCAACTTCAGGAAGGACTGCCGGTTCTCCACCTTCTCTCTCTCCTTCGCAAACTCTCTACAAGCGTGATACAAATAAAATCGCAGCTTACTCAGGCGCAAAGCTGAATTTAGCGAAGGATTTTCTGGCAATCTGTCATTAATATTCTAGCGATACTGTTTAATAAGTCAACAATATTTACTTATTTAAGGAGAATATCGTCAGGAGTGTTAAAAAAGAAACTTTTTTTTCTTTGCGAGATACTTCTTCATAGATTTTTTTGAAGTAGCTTACGTCATGGAAGCCATGTACCATACGCGGAATCATGATGAATTTATTATTATTAACTATTTCCTTACATACACGTTACTTTCTCTTAATTAAATATTTAAAACATGTAGCATTAATTAAATAGACGAGCCTAATAATTTACGTTTCTATGCATATAAAGTTTGCATCGTATTCTTGTCACATATTTAGCACTTACATTCTGAATTTTTTTTCATCTATCAAAAAGCAATACACAATGTTACATTCAACGTTAACTGGAAATATGATATATTACAAATTAAATTAGCCGTAATTTATAAATTAAGAAACATATAATAATTTTTTTTAATAAAAGAAATAATTAATACTTAAAATTATGAAATAATTATTATAAAATAATAATATATTTTATTTATTTTATATTTCTGGATACAACAATTGTGCTAAACACATTAAAAGAATACGGTTTATTGCACACTAATGTTAGGCAACGTCTACTAATTGAAACCTGCTTGAGTGATCCATTTTAAGTAGGAACTGAACGCAGTGGTGAACAGTCGTTTGCTCTTTGCTTTCCGATAAGCCGCCCGCCGTTCGACGCGCGTTCTTTCGTTAGAAAACTCCCTGACGAGGAAAGAAAATCGTTCTGAAGTAATGGACCTCGCGATCTTGCCGAATTGGAGACACGATTGTCGCTCCAGAAATTGTCTCTGGGTGGAAAGGCCGCGGGATTCTCTCAGAAGGAACATACTCACCCGCTCAAGACACCGAGAACTAAGTTCAGCATGAAGAATGATCCGAGAACGATCAATGGTATAAAGTAAATCCAGTTCCACCTGCTGCCAAGAGCGTCATTCGTCTGCAAATTTGATCAGAATCAATATGAAGAGAGCAACGTCGCTTGCGCACATATGCACCGGTTGTACAGCCGAAGGTATATTAATTAACGGCAAAAGAACGTTATATGCGACACACAGAGGCACTGGCACTGAAATCTCGATTCGCCAAACACAACGCGATAAATGTGATCGTCTGAGTGTGAGGGCTCGAATTTATTTATCGTTATTCGATAATATTCATTTCCCTTTACAAAGAATTTTATCCAACATTTTGGAAGGGAAGATTTTGTTTAAAAGAATATCGCAAATTGAAAATACGACGATCACATTTACACAAGACAACATCAGTTTTATAAAACTTCAGTATCGCTGAAGGTAACCCGTGGAAAAAGAATAGGACGAGAGAAGCATGCCATTTTTGTTTAAACTGATCTGAGACTACTCGCTACATCCCTCTATTCGCTACTCGCTATCTCGAAGAACCCACAGATTTTCAAATACTTAACACGCTGACTGCCATGGTAATCACCTGTGACCGGCGCTACCGAAATGTTTCAAAAGATTTTTGGGAAGTAAATACTATTTAATGCAATTTGCAATGTATTTTGCAAATACAAAAATATTGAATAATCAAGAAATAATTTATTATACGATTTTATGATATATAATGAGAATACTCGATATATACAATAAAACTCACGGGGCAGGCAACGTGTTAAATTAAAGTACGTCAAAATTTATAGTTCGAAAACTATGCTAAGTTGAAAACTAATACTAGTTTTATAGAAAATCTCCAAGTAGTTGAAGCATGGCATTTTCTTCCGACTAAATGTTTTACCACGAGCAACCCTATTACAAAGATCGATGAGGCAAGATCGAAGATTTTGTTAAGATCTCAATAAACAAATAACAATTAGTGATGATGTTACAGCCGATGGAGTTATATCAAAGGATTTCAAGATGATGTGTTGCTTGTAATGAAATATAATACAGTAAAATATTTGGAAATCCTCCGTGATCCATCGACTGAACATTAACCCTTTCGTGACCAGCGGGAAGAATGGATTCCACTAGTAATTCGTCTTCATTACGTATTTAGCTTTATTCTAGCGCTAAAAGACTAAAAACTTTTACTCAGTTCTATTTCTAAGAGAGCTAAAAGAGTTTAATTGTGTCACAAAAGGGTCAAGCACAAAAGTACAATTAACATCGAATATTGAAACATCAAAAAAGAGGGCTGGTATTGACAGTGTTATACTGAGCAAGGTAAACATATACGTCAGTGTTAGGTGTATCCGCAAGGCATTCTTTAATCCGAAAGCCGACATATTCGGCTAAAGCCGACATATTCGGCTAAAGCCGAACGCAGAAAGGAGGCGAACATATAATAAGTACATCGAATTAGTGATTGATCAACATTAATTGCGAAAGAGGAAGAGACACTTAAAAGCGGATGGAAGGAAATACACGTACCGAGACAGTTTGGTAACACGATATCTTCTCTTTTCTATAAGGGGGTGATTTGACGAGGGGAAGTAATATAGTTTAGTACAAAAATGCGATACTCAAATCGCGAAGCGGTTGATAAGGTATTGACGAAACAACATTCTATGGAACACAGAGATTTGAGAATATTCGCTATCGTATCTTTCGTGAAACAATACTGCGTATAGGGCAAATCGTGCGCGATAACGAGAGGGCGATATTTTAACAGAGAGAAAAAGGAAGGAGAACGAGCGAGAGAAAGAGAGAGGCAAAGACAGAGAAAGAGAGAAAGGTATACGATAAAAGACAGAGAAAGAGAACGAGAGAAAAGAATTTTTTAACACTGAAGAACATATTTCTTGCTTTACCCAGTACAATATGGCAGTCCAACCCTCCATAGTGATACACTGGAAGACAGTGAGCATGGCGAATCCGATATTATCGAAGCTGGTGATGCCCGAGTTTGGTCCCTCCCAGGTATCCATGCATATCGAGATGTTCGGCTTGCACGTGTGGGCCCCGCCCGGGGCATTATCTTGGCTGCCTGGGATACACGGGCTCGGCAACTCGCCCTCCTTTTCGATTACACCTGTAACGTCCAACATTGTAAAACATCTCAAAAACGTTAATGCTAGGGGCGTCTGAGGAGCCCAAAGATGGAAACATGATTTTTAAGTAATTATCAACATAAATGATATTTTCATGCATTTCAAAGTTTTCTCAGATCTTTCAATCCTTTGTGAATAAAGAGTACTCGTATATAAAATAAGGCAAGTAATATTGTGAACAATGTGTTGCACGATAATTCCTACAAGGTTGGTTGAACCTTCGAATACACTCACTGGTGTCCTCTATCATGTAACACGTTTTATGCAGGGTTCCCGAATAAAACTCGAGGCCGATGATGGCGAATATCACGATGGCGAAGAGTACCAGCAAGCCGATCTGCAGAAGCGGCGCCATTGCCTTGATGATAGACTTCAGCACCACCTGAAGACCTGTTCGCAAAAAAAATCAGCGAGGAGTAATTAGGCCCAACCACCGCTCCTACAGGGGATTAACGTGGAATTTTATGCTCGGTACAATCTCGTGCTTATTATTGTTGCTAGTTGCCCGAAAAATTGCACCTGATTTTCTTATTTATTAAATATACAATCAATATTTGTGACAAGATCAGTTTTTAATAAAACAAAACAATAATATTCTGTCTGCTTTTACATGGCAATTATAATAATGATTTAGTGTTACAAATGTACTAAGTAAAAAAAAGGTTATTATCTGATTTTATATTACTATTATAGAAATTATTTTAGATTTCATAATTATTTCATATCGAGAAATTAATTTAGAATTAATTTAAAAGAAGATGTGCATTTGATGTCATTCGAAGTGATCCTGCGTCTAAGGATTAGGGTACCTCCGTCGCATCTAAATACAAAACATCGAACTCTGAGTAGTACCTATCTGGGAAATACTACTAACATAAAACGATCGATCTAATTCGAAGAAAGCGTTCTACGAGCGATAGATAAATATATTTGCGATTAAATGTGACTAATTCTGATCTACTTGACTTCATATATCTGTCAATTCGCTTTCTTGTCAAATCTATGTTATGTAGCCACTACTCGAGAAGTAAGATATATTCTCGACGGCGGATCGTATTCGATTTTCGAGGTACCCAAATCTCAGACACGACCAAGTTTCGAGTCGTAAGCATCCATTATTCATTATCGAGTGAATTTTCTCGGGCAACGAGACTGCATTTTTATCGCACGTTTAGCGCCAAGTGTAATCATCTGAAAGAGACATCTCACGTTTGAAACATTTTTCGAACTGATATTTCTATTATTCAATGTGCATACGTAATAACAAGAGAGTAAAAAAGATAAAATGAAACAACGCTAAGTGTGCTCTTAGCCCGCACTCACACCTTTGCCTAGTATACACCGCATAATGTACACTCAACAATAATTTAATCAATCGAGTGAGATTATCGTATTTAAAAAAAGGATTCGTACGATTCGTTTAAATAACTTTAAAAACAACTATCCACGCTAGATTCAAGGTGTGAATACGAGCGCATCTATTTCGTGCGCTATTTACGACGGTCTCGGGGGATCTCGTTTACAACGGGCCTCTCCCGGCAACGCGAGACTCCTTTGGATTTTCTCGAGCCGAGCATAGCCTCGAGTCCCAAAGATCCGATCGCTTTCCAATTTGTACTCTGGTGCGCTACTCACTCGGTATGCCGGAGACAAGTTTGAGCGGTCGCAACACGCGTATCGCACGCAACGTGCGCAGATCCATGTCCAGGTGTATGCCTTGCGAGAACGCCGTGACGATCCTGCCCCAAAAACACACACACCCCGCCACACTTTACTACTTACTACTCTATTACACTAATACTCACGCTACTCTTAAGTACTACGTCCACTAGATGAAACTATGGATGAACTATCGTTCTTTCTAACTCAGGAAGATGATGCTATCGGGACGAACAGATGGAATTTTTGTATGTGAAAGATCAAAGAACTCTGGTAAATTAAATCTTGAGAGACTGCAAAATGGATATAAAGAGCTATTTGTAAGAGAATCTCTCCGTGATAAATTCCAAATAGATCTTGTAATTTATCAAGAAAGTTTAATATTTAATTTAAAATGTAATAAATATATGTTTTTGAAAATTGAAAAGAGGAGTTTTATTTTTTGTATTGTAATTAAGTAAATTAATCTGCATATTTTTTCAGACTTCGTAGATTCTTCAACATATAAATTCCAATTTTTTAAAAAATTATAAAATTTGCGACTTTATTTTTTTTAATGTAATTAGTTATAAAGAAACGTTACTAAAGTATCGGTATGCAAAAACAATTTTATGCCATAAATATTGGTATGCGATAATAATTTTAAATTATATAAATTATTAATATTGTGAATATATAGTTAAATTTTTAAGATATATATCTGAAGGAAAGTACTTTTTTCTATTTTATCAATCTTAATGCTCAAAAATAAACGATCTGACGGAATAGGGTAATGCTCTACTGAAAAGAGCGCCGCGAAGGAGTAGGATCGATGTATAGGTGTGTAAACGTATCTATGTACGTACGTACACTCTCTAGACTATGTAAAATACTGTCTATCTAGGTTTAGGAGAATGTGAAACGTTGGAACGATAGTGATAGTGGCTATAATCACACCTAAACTCGCGGCGCTAGTTTCTCGAAGATATCAGTTCGTCGTACGGTCATCGACCGCCACTTTATCTATTTCTGACTCTCGCCAATAGCAAAAGCTTTTCAAAAAGATTCTCAATATAGAAGAAATATAGCGACGCTAGATCTTTTCGACACTACTAGACAAGGACAATTTGAAATTCTAAAACTCGATATGTTGTTCATTATATTCTATTTTAACATAAACAAATATGTTCGTTTTAACTCCAAAGAACTTTTAAATAAATATATAGATTTTGAGTGCCAAAATGGCACGAAACAAGGACAGTAGGTACTGTACATTTTTAAAAATTTCTTTCCTTTTTTTAGATTTAGAAAAAGAATAATTTAATACTTGGAAGTGCTCCAATAATTTTCAATCCTAATCCTGGAAATATAATAGAAAAAAAAAAGATTTATTTTATGTCTGAAAATAGATTACATAAGTGATGAAGGTTTTAAAAATAAAGAAATGGATTTCTACAATATCTGAGACTTTAAATACGATTCTACAAATGTGACTTCTTCCTCATTAAAATGACAATTGAACGCTACAAATGGTAAACGGGAAACCTTGACTATATACTTAATAACGCTAATAACGAAAATTGTCAATAAGTGACAAAAGACCGACTAGCTTGTAATAAAATCGATAGAAGCATAAAGAGCTAGTCCTAACAACGGAAATTGGGAGGATGATCATCTTTTAGAACTATGGAATACTCGCCAAGCAACGGTCTGTCGTTAATTTCTAAGCGAACAGATTTTAACAAGTAACGGGTTCGCTGTTGAACTCGTTATCTGCTCTAGGACACATACCCACTTAACAATGTATAGTCTGCTTTATTATTTAGCGTTACTGTAGCTAAAGATAGCTAATCGCTAAATATAGGCACTTTGTGGGTCATCACGTCTGTGTGTGTGTTTTCTCCCTTTTTTCCCCTGTCCACCTGTTCGTGAGTGCGCATCCTTGGCGTACGGAATTGGAGACGATTGACCCCTCCCCAAATCGTTATCGCTTTCGAAAAGAAAGCATACTTTCGAAATACACCAGCTACTGATAATGAGTAGTAAATAGCTTCTCGTACGATCCAAATTACGTCCTAACACTTAGAGGGAATAACAGTTAATTCCAATCTTAAATTGGATCATTAACGAGTTTAAACTGCTCTCTACGTGTTCATTTTTCTACGCATACAGAACAAATTAGAATATTGTAAGTATCTAGAAAATACAAGAAAAACTAACGTGTTACCTCACCTATATTCTATATTGTTGCAAGAAAACATAACTATGCAACAACTATTTTCACATTTAGCGATTGTTATCATTTCTTTTTTGAAAGTTTTTGTCTATTAGCAAAAATTTAATTGAAAAAACTTAAAATTATACTATATTAAAAATATTTTATATGTTTGATATAAAAACTTAATTACTACATATTTATATGTAAATGTAACATTTTCACACAAAGAATTTCTATTTATATAAACGGTGTACTTACGTGTAACTGTACATTTATTGAATTTATAATGTTTACGTATCAAATTGCAGATCTAACTGATCATAAAATCTAATCGCTAGTTCACGCAAGTGAATCACTCTATGAAGAAAGTAGAACATATGTAATATATGTAAACGAGATACGCAGAAACATAAGAGCAGACACACAAAGAGAATTCATATATGTAAATATATATAATTATCCAACAAATATCAACTGAAATAGCTTTACCCATCATCTCTAACTTTGTCAACTGATCTAAGACACCCATAGCTTCTAAGCGAAGATTAGTAAAAACGACATTATATTAATTAGAAGACTAACGCAGGATACTAGAAGGACGGGAACTAATAATGTAGATATATAAACAAGTTCAAGTCGATGCTGCTCTCGCTTGCCAGAACTAGAACGTCGTACCAGGTGTAACTAAAGCAGCGGAATCGGCCGAAACTGAAGGGATCGAGCTAAGTTTCGGCGCCGAAGAGACATTAAAACTATGTTTGTAACTATTGAGAACCGCACACAGATTGCCAGGAGACACAACGTGGAAGGAGAGGAGGGCCAAAGGAGAACGGAGGGCTGGTCGTTTGCTGCTCGACTTGTTAGCTCGACTTGTTACTGGCGGGAATTCTTTCTTTGGGTGTTTGTTAGTCGCTGCTGTTCTTTCGCAGAACTCTGTCTGACTCACTTGGAATTTTCGAAACCAGCTTTAGCGGTCTGAGGACCCTGAAGGAACGTAGCATACGCAGGTCGACGTCCACGTTTGTTTCGGCGAACACGGTCATCGACCTAATCCAAGGATCACTCTAGAATCTATCTGACCAACGAGTATGGCGATCGGCGTGTTTCCTTAATTCATATGACTGGAGAAGCCAGTTTTTGGACTACATTGCCAATGTATCAAAATGTTTCAAAGATTATATAATAATTGCATTACTGCGAGACATTAAAAAAATGTTTAATTAAGCTTGCGTATCAATTCTTAATAAATCGATTATTATATAAAATCGTATGCTATTAATTTCGAATGCGACATAAATATAAAAAAATACCTTTTATCGCTTTTTTTATCATGTAAATTTCAAAATATGTGAAAATTCTCTTATATTAAATACAAGTTACTAATTACACCTGGAAGGCATAAAGTCTCGTTTAGCAATGTTAGTCAAACCGATTCCTCCAATATCTTGTTTCCTCATAAGGATGGTAATTAGGGAAAGAGGTTTATTTTGTCACTCGCTTCGGCCGCAAATTAATTAATGGGTGAAACAATGTTTGTCTCTCTTGAATAATCAATATTAATGATCTCTGTCCTACATTTATGTAACGTAAATGACATATAGGAAAATGCAACAATATGCTATGAGTTCAAACAGAAAAGTCGCTTGTTCTTTTACATAAATATTGTGATGGCAATATTATTTTATGAGATTTTTAATAATCAATAAAAAGAACTGATAACCTAAGGAAGTGTCTTCTTTCTCCAAGAATACATAAAATGTTTGAAGATCTCTGATAGAAGATTCGGAGGAAAACGAAGAGAAAGGAAAAGGAAAAGTAGACGAAGGGGAAGACTTTACTGAGTTAGAAGTAAGCGTTTGATTCTCACCCGGTCACCACGACGAAAAAGTCCATGATGTTCCAGATGTTGCGCAGGTAGGAGCCGCGGTGGAGGACGAAGCCGAGGGCGAGGATCTTGAGGCTCGCCTCGACGCAGAAGATCCCGAGGAAATAGATCTCCGTAGCCTCGAGCTTCTGTGCGAGTATGGTCTTGTCCTGCTTCGGCAGGTGCTCCTCGAGGGCGAGGACCACGCAATTGGCGATGATGGTGAGCAGGACGGCGTACTCGAAGGGCGGCCACTCGATGATGAAGCGCGTGTGCTTCCGTATGCAATTATCCTCCGAAAGGAGGAATAACGATGTGGTGCCCTTGCCGCCTCCCCCACCGCCACCCGCCCCTCCACCCTGATCCCGGCCTGGCGCCATGTCCACCAGACCAGGTACCTGAAAGCGTCGATATTCTATTCAAAATATCTGATTGCACCTCGAAAACCGAGTCGAAAACGCAACAAATTTGCAATAGCTGGCTAATACACGGAAAGAACGGTTTTGCCAAAGTATTTAAAAATTTAGTTGGAGATCTAAAAATAATTTTGTTGAATTATATCAAAATAATTGAATAATGAAAGAAGTATGATAAGTAACATTGCAAAAAATTTTAACATTCTAACAATCATTTTGAGCGTTTTACGTGATCAGTTTGATCGCCTAGACCTAACAACTTATTTTCAATAATAATAAAAAAAATTATTATTGAGAGACGTAGATGATTGATTCTTCGATGACTCTAAAGCTGTCATGGGTTGCAGAATTTAGACGAATGAATCACGACATTTCGTATCGAGGATAACGAAGACGAGGATAATAATTGACAATTGTCACTTACCTCCCCTCCGAAGCTAGTCCAGTCACCGAGACCACTCCTCAATCCGGCCAACCTCGACCTTCTCCCGTAATGGTAATACTGGCTCGCGTGTCCAGGGTCCCTTTGTGCCGCCTCTTGCGCTGCTGCCAACCTGGAACCGATAGAGGGATAAAAGGGGTCAGTGGCTGGCTGCACATCGGAGCAATCTCCCGATCGGGGTTATTCGCGTGACACACGTCAAATAACGATGAACCGTGAATCGTACCACGCTTTCTACAAGCGAAACAATCGCCTGCGGATTAATTCTATCTCGGATGAGAATAATCTAACGACGTTTTAATCCGAGGGGGATGAAAATACGCGATCTACGGTTTATCGATAAGCCAACTATAATTAAAAAATGGATTGATAAATGCGAATTAAGTCAGATCTCTCGACACTTGTGTATCTCTGTTAATTAGCCGTTTAAAAATATCTTTTTAATAAACTCAAAAGTTCGCTAAAATGTAACAATTGTAAAATGCTTAAATTAGGATAAGATTAAAACCTTGTTCGAAGAGAAGGAAGTATTATGGCCAATTTACATTTTATTTAATAATTTTGTTAATGATCAATATTTTATATTAAAACTTGAACGACTATGTATATTCGTTAAAGTGTTGTTTAATAGATTCTAAACTTATTATAATATCAAAATGATATCAAAATGATGGCAAAATCTTTATTAAAAGTCACTTTTTGATCAATTACAATTTACTTTAATATCATTTTGTCGTTATTGTGACTCGTAAAAACAATGAGAAAGTATGAAAAATTAAATGTTAAAATATACTTTGATAAAGTTTTGAAATGCTTAAAAATAAAAATGCCTTATAACAATTGTCAGCTATGGCATATTAGCGCCACTACATAACGACAGGTAACTAAACAAATGATTCCATAATTACTAATAATTCGTCATTTAATAACGGAGATAATACGATTGCTCATTATTCTGGTGAAAATTTTTTTCAGAATTTTTTAGAATTTCTGTATAACTTTATAACTTTCTCAGACATTTATACGATTTGGACACTTTTCAGAAATAATCAAAGTCTACATCTTTTTTCAGACTTTTTAATATGTTAATTATAAGATATCCTAAGATTTCAAAGATTTTTTTGTTCTATAATGTCTGATAAAATGTTACAAAATCTAAAAACGTTAAAAGTATTTTTTTAGAAATATGGGATGAGAAATCTCAGAATATTTCAGAATTCACATGCATGAAAAATTCTAAGAAAAGATGTAAACTTTCTGAATATTTCTTGAAAATGTTCGTATAAAAATTATGAGAAAAATTTTTACCAGGATTTACCTACACGATCCATAATACTACTTTCTCTTTTATCACATATCATTTACAGACGATCTTATTTATCCTGACTTATCTTAAATCAGGATAAGTAAGATCATTGCAGTAAATGATATGTGATAATAATATTTTAATAATTAAATCAATATTTTGATAGGAAAAGTTTTAAAAGAAATAGAGATATGACTTTTATCTTTTCAGAAACAGTATAGATTATATACTGAAAACCAGTTTCATTCGCTTATTTGCAGCTAAATATCATTTAATTATCACCTGTAGTAAATAAATCTTAAAATTAGACGATTACATTTAATACTGATACGTAACATGAAACTATAAATTTACCAAATTTATTATTATATCACACCTAAATATATTTGTTAAAATATCATTTTCTTAACTTAATAAAGTTTGATATATATTTTAGCAAGACTCTCGAAATTTTCTTCTTAAAATGCACAGCGTACATTCACGTATCACCAAAAATGCACAAAGTGTGCAGAGAATTTCGGCAGAATTATTCAAGCAGATGCCAGATCGCGGGCGATGGCTCAGTGAGATTGCATGAAACAGCTCGTTAATGGCGGACGGAGGTGCATAATGCGGCAGCTCCGGCTTCAATTAAGTGCATTAGCCGAGACTTTTGTGACAGGCGGCCCGTATATGCACTCCGGTGGCTCCTCTCCGCGCATGATAGAGGGAGAAAGAGAGAGAGATAGATAGAAGGCGAGTGAGTGAATGAGTGGCAATCAAGGCACATGGTAATGCAATAATTCATAGCAAGAATCTCCTGTCGCGCGTTGCATCCTCATTCCCGTATAATGCAAATGCGTTAGTACGCATGGCGATAACAAATTTGTCGCATCTCGATCCGAAGAGATTGCAGAGAGAGAGAGAGAGAGAGAGAGAAATCGATCTATTATCTATCTGTGATAAATATTTCTCATGCGATATGTGTGTCCTAAATTTAACGCAAGCACTTCACTTTAAGTTAGATTCAATTAACATTTAAGCTTCGTTAATATTTTATGTGTATCGTTAATTTTATATTTCACGTCTTATTTTATACATTTTAAATAAAATGTTTTCAATTATAATCGACTTTAATTAATCCAAATTTTTTAATTTCATTAAGAGAAATTTATCTTACTGAGCTTGTTAATTGATCCTAATTTGATTAAAATAGATATACATTTCTATTTGTGATCTTTATATCTTTTTATAATGACGTTCTATCACATAAAAGAACTTTCTTCAAAAGTTTTCATATATCTGCCAGATTATTTCACATTAAAAAAAAAATTAAATTAAAAAGTAAATACAAATAAAGCTTAAAAAGATTCTTAACAAATCCGAAACTAACTTAAATGAGAATAACTTTCTAATCATATATTATATAAGTGGCACATGATTTAGTAAACAGTATAAATTCATTTGTATTCTACAAACAACTTTATACTGAATTGCACAATGCAGAAAAGTCTATTCTTGATCGATCGTAGCTGAATTTGGGATGCTCAACAAAAACCTTTAAAGAAATTATTTAGAAAATGTCGATATTTGTTCTATTCTTTCTTTAACAAGTCGTAAAATATTAAACTAAAAATAAAATTTTTGTAGAAGATTTATTTAGTAATAAAGAGAATTTAAAAATCCAACAAATTTAAAAATTCAACAAATGTAATAATTTGTGCAATAAGTAATCAAATATATTTTCCCCTTTTCTGTAATTATTTTTACATTAATCCTAAAATAATATCAGTATTTTAATCATAAATTATTAAAATAAAAATTTTGATTAGAGAAATATTTACTAAGTTAATAAAAACGTTTGCGGAAGAAGTTCTTTCATCGATGTCGCTCAGAAACAACCTGTGCATAAGATACAGATAAAGTTTCGCGATTTGTCTCGTAATCACGACATCCCATTTAGCCGAAACGGCTCGAAGGAAAAAGTTTCGCACAAGATCGTCCGATTTCGTGTATCCGGGGAATCGAATTGTACGGATAGTAAACGCAGAGAGTAGTGCCTGCCAATTTTATCAGCTACTTCTACCGCGCCTTTTTTTCGGCTTTTTTCCGAACCTTCTCCTTTTCTTCGGCCATGTCCAGTGACCGACAAAGCTGTACGGCGCCAGCGAAAAGTACTCACAAAAATAGTTATAATGCCAGCTGCGATGGCATTGCCAAATTTAAAAATAACAAGGATCGTTTCGAAGATAGTTTTGAATAAAACACTCAAGAAATATCGTTATATCATGACCTTTCATAATTTATCACTTGTTGCTTAACATCTGACCAATTTTGCATCCCCAATCAAGAATATTGATTGTATTGAACATTTAAATAATTGAAAAATCTCCAAATACGATGGATTTTAATGTCAATTGTGTTAATTACTCCAAATATAATCCATTTTGTCTCTCGAGTGACTATATATTTGTTGGATCAATGTTACATCATTCAAAGTTATGGGTATTTCTTCTTTTCTATATCCAGAACTAAATTGAATATGAGAAAGTTCGTATAAGACATCGAAAAAATGAACATAACTAGCAGCAATTGTTGCTCGTGTTCTTGTCCGTGCCTCAGCCTAACGTCACTGAATTATTGAGAACGGGACAGGAATAATTGATCCAGTTTGTTCTGTAACGGCGGGATCAATACTACTCTCGAAAATGAACCGCCGACTCGTCCGTGTGTCTGTTTTACAAGAACGCACGCCGTGAAGTAGAGCAATATACGTAATGGAAGAATTCAATTGCGATCATACAGATTGTTACATCAGCAACAGGTATAATTCTTCGTCGATTAGTCGGGTTTAAGTTGATCATTAATAAAATAGCGAAATACGTGCTTCTCTATCTCACTGAAAAAATTAGATTGCTTTTTCTTTTATTATCCTTCATAATTATTTCGAAATCTCTAACCTTACAGAATTTATATAATAAATAAAATCATATTTTACTTGTAATCTTTTTTTCTCCACAGATTTCAGAGAATCATAATATCAAAATAAAGTTTAAAAAAAATCGTTGAAAAACTAAAATATTTAGTCCGAGTTGGTTTAGTTAATTTTTGATTAAAAATTGTTAATAATTGACATGAATAAATTATACCTTTTTTGTACAACTAAATAATTGTTGAATCAATCCAATGTTTAGTTGAACGCATCGGACTAAATATTTTAATTTTTTAATAAATTATTTTTCTCAGTGTATATATTTCCATATATTAATTTATAAAGTACATTTTTTTCTTACGCATACACGATCCAATCGACACTCAAGCCTATCACGTTACTGGAATTTGATATTGTCATGTCATCGTAATTATTAAACTCCGGTACAATATCCTCGGACGACGCTTGTTTGCAACTACCGCGATAAAACAGACGCAAGGATGGTTCTGCACTTGCAAGATGCGGATTGCCGCATGCGGACGAGGATTTCTCGCGAAGGTTAATCGCGATTTATGCAATAACGTTGTTGCAGCGCACCGCTGCCGGAGCTCGGTTTTTTGCCGGTTAGCAAATAACGATGGGACGCGAGTCGTGCCAAATGTTCGTGTTACCGGACGCTCCTGTTTTTCGTCGATAGTAATTAATACGTGCCGAGCGGAAGCCGGACCGAATTTTTTCACCCATTCATCTGTCCATTACTTCATAAATATTCAGTCGTGAATATTTCGGGGCTGAAGAGGAGTCGCAACGTGTAGAAGATGTAGATGCAAGAGCCACTGGTACAAAAACGTTAACCGAGTCCAACTTTGCGAAGTCTTGCGATCCTTATTATAAAATTAACATTACTAATTAATAAAGTTCATTTTAAGAATCTTGGAAAACGTACCCGCCTCTCTAAGTAAAAAAACAAACTGCAATTTTGAAAAAGAGATTGATAAAACAGTGATATAGAGACTTATAGAGTTGAACACAGAAACAGGCATTAAATATTGTATACTCGGAAGAAACTATTTCAGAATAACCTTCGGAGAAATGATGTAAGGCTAAACTTCCAACTATTTTTATCGTGACGCATAAAAGAGGAAAAAAATCAGCGAGATTTGTAGCTACATAAAGAGAGCCCTTTTGACCAAAGGAAGGGTTTGGATAGTGCCAATTCTAAGAGTTTGAACATTGTGGATCTGAGAAAGAATATCGTTGTAAGAAACGGAAGGGTAAACTGAATAAATACTGTTTTAGACGGATAAAGACTGCTTTGGTGCAATGGAGCTCGCGGAGAGGCGGAAGATCCTGATTCTTTCTAATTGAAGTAACGAGCACGAGCTACAAAACGTAGTCAGTCGAGTAGTATCTTAGGCAACTAGCATGAAAGAAATTTGTTTGTTCCCGCGGAATATACCTGAAGCAAGATAAATTATTCTCAAAGAGTTCCTCGAGAGAGGATTTATGGAAGAATACTAATTCTATCTTGACCCTAGCCCGTCGGGGATTGCGCAGAGTAAGAGAGCTTATCGATTTGTTATATTATTCGTCAGTAATCCGCTCCGTTAATTATGCACATTTCTAATGAGAGGCGAATATCTTTAGTGAACGTCGGTATAGTAATATGAATTTATGCATAGAAGACAGGACCAACTGTATGAAATTGAAATGATAGATCGAAATATGATTCTTCGCGTTGCAATTTAAGAATGTTGGCTATACGAGCTAAAGTTATCAAAATTTGAAAACTGAAGATTTTTCTAGATTTATTCTTCTTTTTCTAATCAACAACAAAAATTTTGGTCGCCAATGCCCGAATTTTGATCATCAAACTAGCTTCAAAGAAGAAAACAATGAAAAATTTGATTTATAATGGTTTCTGCAGCAAAAATTATTATATTATTTTAAATAAATAACTTTTAAATGAGTAAATAGATAAATAAATCTAAATGAATTTTTACAAGAATATTTATTAAAGTTTTAGTAGTAGAGGAGAAGAGAGTATTATGGCTACTGTAGATATTATGGCTACCACCATTGGAGATAATGGTGATAGCCATAATACCCTCTTCTCCTCTATTATATATGTAAAAATTTTGATTTAATTGCTATGTCACTTCTCTATCAAATTTGCAAATAAGTATAATATAATATTAGTATATAAATGTATAAATTATTATTATATTAATATATAAATAATATATTAGTATAAATATAATATTAATACATATATAGCATAAGTACTATAAAACGCGATTTTGCATAAGAATCATGAGTAAACAAAAAATTAAATAACTTTTAAACCAATAAGTGAATTGTGCTCAAACGTAACGCTAGAATATTCAATAAAATTTTTATACTTTTAGTAGTAATATTTTGAGATATGGTCCATACATCTTTAATTACAACAGTAGCAGAAAAAAGATTTAATTTTTTTTCAAACTCGTAGACAAGAAGCATTAAATTCAACTTTAAATACAATGCTTACATTCGATAAATTAATGAGATAAACGCTGCAATATCTATTTCCAAATTCTTTGTTTCCTAATTCACAATCTTACTGCAATTAATCAGTGAAGCATTTATAATTCCGTTTATCTGTTCGCGTCGACAATTGAAGAAGATGACACGTTAAATGTATCTTCCTTCGTTTAAGAATATTTGATATTAACTAAAAGAGCATATGGCAGATTGAAAATGCCAAACTTTGAATCGAGTGCAATATTTGTGTATAGATGGCCAGCCGGCGAGCGCCGACGAAAGAGAGGAGGAGGAACATTAAAAATAATTGACCTTCGATTCCGGATCGACGAGCGGGCAGCAACGCGACGCCGCCGTCGTCTGATCGCGTTGCAAGGCCGTGCCATTATTTTCCCTTTTCGCGAGAGAGATGTAAACTTTTTCGAGTGTTATCGATTCACGTGCGTGAGTCTGGCTCTCCCGCCACGCGTAGATTCGCAGACGCGCATTTTGCGAGGAAGTTACTCGACCACTCTCCCTTGGATGTATATGTGTGTGTTCGTGTGTGTAAATGTGCGTATGTGTATATGTACACTCGGTCGCGATTCGCCCGTGATCCATGGAATATTAATACATGGAAAATATCAACCCCCTTTCTGCCCTCGTTTTAATGCGAATCTTTAGCGATCGACTTAATCTCTCGGAGCGCACGTGCTTGCCCTTCAACTTATTCCGCATATAGGAGAGTAAACATCTTCCCCATAATGAACAATATTAAATTACACTTAAGACGGGTAATTTCTTCACAAAAGTGGCGTACAGACTGCCCATATAAAATAACCATTATCGATATCGTTATTATTATATACGTTGCGCTGCGATGCAATTTTTCTCTAATTGATATCCGCGAGTTTTAATAAAATATCGCGGCTCTTTACCGCACAATAGATATTAAACGTTGGAAAAAAGGTTTGCTATTCAATTCAGTCCATTTTATTTAAATTCACATTCGCATCATATCCTTGCGAAGGCTCGTGTTGCATCCATATCGAATAAATTCGTTATTCAATTATTATCAATTTATTTACGGCCGTGTACAGACTCTCCGTTATTTCATTATTAAGAGAAATTGCATCTCCTCCAGGAGTTTGCACGGATTTCTAAATCCGTCGTAACTCCGAAATAACTGTTCTCATCTCGCGCCGTCTATTCATAACCGCGTAGCAAGCCATCTTGAATTATCGGATGCCATCGCGCGACCGCTAATAGCGGTATTCGATAACGCGCGAAACACTCGAATGACAGGCTCAGATTGCACAATCGATTCTGGCGAAACACCGCGATTACAACCGTCGCTGACGAAGGGTATCGTGTGATCGCCGTCAATAACGATTGCATCCGGATTCGGAACAGCGGACAACACGTATAACCGTCGAACGGGGAAGATCTGATTTATTCCGGTCGAATAGTCGCCACCGTGCACCGCCACGAGCCGTCCCGCTCCTCCCGTCCGATCGAATCAATTACCATACACATGCTTATAGGAGGCATCGTCGCCGTAACCCCCTGCGTCGCCGTCGTAACTCCTGCACGATCGTTACGCACGAGGGAACCGGCTCCTGTCGCCGGCTCCTACGCGAACCTCAGCCAAAAATCCTTAGGCTACGAACCCCATGACGGTCGTTCGTCGCGACGCCCAGCCGGCGTCGTCGTCGCC
>QKQZ01008121.1:0-13943 GCA_003595255.1 Solenopsis fugax | reverse complement strand
ATTAATCAAAAATACCTCATATTCGCCTTGTTACATAAGTATATTTTTTAATAGAAATGACAAGGACACNAAGGACACATTTTTTTTTTAAAGTATGACTCTTGAGCTTTAAAACGCCGTATTGTAAAGTCCTTAAAAGTTTTTTGTTGCAAAGATATAATTTTTTTAAAAAAAGTGGATTTTTAGATACCCAAAAATACCTCGTATTCTCCTTGTTACATAATTATACTTTTTAAAAGGAATGACAATGGCATAATTTTTTTTTAAAGTATGACTCTTTAGTTTTAAAACGCCGTATTTGAAAGTCCTCAAAAGTTTTTGTTGCGAAGATATGATTTTTTTAAGGAAAAGTTGATTTTTGACCAATTTCTCATTTTTGCTTAATGATTTTTCATTTATAACTTTACAATAAATTATTTTTCGGTAATGCCGATTATGCACACATTTCTGAAATTCTAAACTTTCACTTAAAAAAAAAAAAGTTGTTGAAAAATATTGATTGTAATCAAAGTTATAGCTTCTCAAAATTGACAAAGTCTCCCAGACCCGAAAATGTATTTACGTATTTTACGGGATCAGTGTGTTTAAGAGTTAAACTTGATTATCACACACTGTATGCACACTCAAGTGCTTTTTGTTATTCAACTTTTATATGGCTATCCACATTTCGAGTTATGCAAAATTATTCAAACAAATTCAGCCATTACTTTTATCCGTAACAATAACGGTAGCATACTTACATTTTTTACAGTATTTACAGCATATCATTTTGTTATAATCACCTAAGCGTGCTCATAGTATCTATCAAAATTTTCATATTGAAATATTTCTTCGATAAATCAATTGTTACTCTAAAGAGCTGTGTCCAGAAATTTTAGAAATATTATTTTATCTTTGTTTATCGAATGTTAAATAAGGATAAATATATTCGGACTTGGAGACCGTATTCAAGCAGAGCAACGAGTCACAATATCGACAAAATGACATTTAAATGAATTGTGATTGATCAGAAAAGCTTATAGTGATCATTTTACAGTCATATTGACGTCATTTTAATATGATAACTTTTTATCCTATTTGGAACAGATTTGTAGTGTATACAGTAGGAAATTTATGTGTAAATGTACAATATTTTATTCTTTTCCATAATTAAAGTTTACAAATTTGTTTTGTAAAAAGAATCCTTTTGGCAGTTTGTCTATGATTTTTCCTGTAATTAAACTGTAAAAAAATTGAAACTAAGTCAGCATTTACTTCTATCTTTACTAAAACATCGTAGTTATATTGTAGTTTTTTCTAACAATTTATTCGTACAAAATGTACAATTTTGTAACAAAATACTATTTTTTAAACAAAATCAATTTTTAAAATTTTTGAGGTGATTATATTACTGCGCTGTTACTATTCAAACTGCTTCCGCACGCCAATTTACATATTAAATTCTCGAAACGGAAATTCTCTTATATTGAATAATTAAAGCTTCTAGCCTCATTCTAAAAGCACAGTATTGTTCTTTGTTGTAATTCCAAGGTCGGACAATGTTTATTTTGTACGTACAAAGTTTCAACTTCACCCCTTGTTCCTCTTCGACCGATTATGTAATGTCGTCACATTTTTATAAAGCACATCTTAAGTAATAATAAATGTAATAAATATTACATAACTTTGAGAATACGTAAACACATGTTCGGGTCTGGGAGACTTTTTCAACTTTGAGAAGCTATAACTTTAATTACGATCCATAATTTACAATTTTTTTTTAAATGAAAGTTTAGAACCTCAAAAATGTGACTGCACAATCGGCCCGAAAAATAATTTATTGTAAAGTTATAAAGGAAAAACCATTAAGCAAAAATAAAAAATTGTTCAAAAATCCACTTTTTCTTTAAAAAAATCATATCTTTGCAACAAAAAAACTTTTAAGGACTTTAAAATACAGCGTTTTAAAGCTAAAGAGTCATACTTTCAAAAAAATTTGGCATTGTCCTTTTAAAAAATATACTTATGTAACAAGACGAATATGAAGTATTTTTGATTAATTCGTGTCTAAAATTGAAAATTGGTGTTTTTTAAGATTACTCACAAAATGTTTCGCTCACACACAATGGTAGTCCCACAGACCTCAACAAAACTTTGCTGCCGTATTGTTCGAATTCTAGTTGACCAATAAAGTTGATCAACCATATCAATCAAAAGAGGAAATTTCAAACTTTTTTTTATCTCCCTGGTCCGAATCTCCTATCTCATTCCGTCCTCATAAGCGTTTGAAACATCATATCTCTCCGACCCATTCGTATGTTTAAGGGTTAAACAACACTTTGATGAACATAATCATTAAGTTTCAATATAAAATATTAACTATTTACAAAGTTATTGAATAAAATATAAATAGATGGTATAATACTACCTTCTCTAACTATTATATAAATAGCTTTTGGATATAGCTCATTAAAATCACAGATCAAAAATATGTAAAAGATAGAAATTCGATTACAGGGTGCTTGGCAACAAGTGAGAGAAAATTAATTCTTTCGCTACGAGCGTCCTCTCCGCTGAGACGCTCCCGCTGAACGAGACGCCGCGCCAAAAATGTATATTACGTGCAAACAATCATCAGTGGTCGAATTTACGTCTTACTCTTATAAAAATTGCTTTGATGATGTTTATTGGAAGAAAAAGAACTTTCCTTAAGACTCTTAGCGCCTCAGCCGAAAACTCTGCGTTGACGGTAGTGACGTTTCGTCGTGGACAAAATTAGAACTAATAGGCGTGGAACGTGACAGATTGACGATAAAATTTTGTCGTGCATGTCATTTCGTTATAATGTGTTTCAAACAGGGATGGGCATTATTCTATAACTTTTTATTTAAATAATAAGACTTAAAAATTAAAATATAATTATAATTCACCTTTTCATTGAATAATAAATAAAATTTTTTTGTTATTTAGTCACTTGTGAATAATGAATAAAAATTTGTTATTTAATATTAAACAAGAATAAAATGATATCTCTTACGTTTCTGAACGCAGGAAAGTTCTAAATCGGGAAAATTCTAAACGATGGAAAATTAAAAATATATAAATTTGTTAAATAAACACACAAGAAAATACGGCGAGTACGAGTCAGGCACGGTTAACGGTGCGCAAAATAGTAATACAATTTATAATATTGTTACATAAATAACTCATACATTTATTTTCTCCAAACATCAATTTAACCGGCAGCACCTATTCCCCGCTCTCACTGTAACGTTGACTGCTATATACAAGACGTGCGCGATAAAACTTTAAGTGTAACGCACTATCATTCAATTAACTCAGCTGTTGTGACAATTATTTTTTGTGTTGTTCGGATGGCACGCTTCGATGGCGCCAGAATCTATTATTATAAAACAAACAATTGCCGACGTTGAGGTGAGTTCTCTCTTGTTCATAAAACTTAGTTCGGTTTTTTACATTATAGCTCATTTCACGTACTTTTCACAACCTGAGCTGTTTTACGATTTTCAAGCATAATAACTTGTATAACTCGGACACGTCTTCTTGACGAAAAAGCTCTTTTCCTCAACATCGGCTGATTTTGCTTTTGCTTTTTCTTTTTGTATTTGCTGAAGATGGCTCGAAGAATGAGCCGAAACGTTATTTATGTAACAATATTATAAATTGTATTACTACTTTGCGTACCGTTAACCGTGCCTGACTCATACTCGCCGTATTTTCTAGTGTATTTATTTAACTTTTCACAAGTCTTATTTATTATTTTGAATATAAATTTGTAACAAAATACTGTTTTTTAAACTAAACCAATTTTTTAAATTTATTTTTGGACTAGCCATATTACCATCACTTTTACTCTTCCACCGATTATGCATCACATTTTTATAAATCACGTCCTAAGTAATAAATATTTCATTACTTTGAGTCTAAAATCTGTTAAACAACACTTTAATGAATATAATCGTTTAAGTTTCAATATAAAATATTGATTATTCACAAAATTATTCATTAAAACGAAAATGTGTGCCATATTACCGCGCACACACACACGCGCGCACGCACACACATGTAACAAATATATCATATTAAAAAATTTTTAAACTATATATTAATCGGTAACATTTTTTTCAAATGCTTCTTTACATTCTTTAATTATCAGTAAAATAATTTTAAATTATTAAAATTAATATGTTAGTGCTAAGATAGTCATATGTTACGAACAAAATTATAAATTAATCTTTATTCGTTATTCAGAATTTATAGAATAAAAATAATAATCATTTCAGTCGTTTATTTTGTTATTCAAAGAGAACTGAATAAGAAAATAATTTTTTGTTCCTTATTCAAAATTAAATAATGAATAAGTATTTATTCATTATTCAAGAGTGACCAAATAATGATTAAATTTTTATTCATTTTCAAGTAGTTGAATAATGATTAAATTTTTATTCATCATTCACAACTGACTGAATAACGAATAAATTTTTATTCATTATTTATAAGTAGCCGAATAACAAATGAATTTTTAACGAGGGGGTAACCACTCTTAAATTTTGGTGTACAACCTATTAGAAGTCCGTTGAATTCCTTGAAGTGCGATGAAGTCCGGTATAATTTGATGAATTTCATGTGTTATATCATGAATTTTTGGCTTTTATAACAAATTTTTGGTTGAAATCTGTTAATCAGTTACTACAGAGAGACTTTTGATAACGTTTTTTAGGAAGATCGTTTAGTAATCGTAATGAATTCCTATGGATTCCGACGAAAGTCCGATGAAATCCATTGAAGTCCGCAGTCCAGTGTACACCTATTTTTTGAGTGATTTGACCTATTTTCTGTACCCCCTCGATTTTTAATCATTATTCAATGGAAATAAAAATTCTGAATAAATATTTATTTATCAATCATCAATTATTAAATGTCAAACATGCCCATCTCTGGTTTCAAATAAACAATGAAAATCAAGAACGTCAAAATTAAGGCTTTTTAATTATAAATATCTAAATATACACTTGACTAAAGCACGTAGATATCTAGACATTATAAATAAAAAAGTACGAAGCCTCCATTGATATTTTATTATTATTTAATAATAAAAATGTTAGACTCTCGAAATTGTCAAAAAGAATTTTACAGGGCTAATGAGAGTAAATGCGCAGTAATTGATGCGCAATAAATTTCTTTTATTCAAATATTATTTTCATATGTACGTTTCGGTCCCACTTCGGACCATCCTCAAGCATAACAATAATTCTTCAGATATTAATGTCCTTGATCGAGGAGTATCTCAATAATTCCAGATATTGCGTTGGCACATGGTTGAATAGACCATTGACAACCAATAGGATAAAAAGGTTCTAAAGTTAAGAAAAGTTTAATGTTAAATTATCTCAAAAAAAAAAAAAAACGAGAAAAACGTTGGGGATTCACCGATCGATGCCGTGGACAGGTACGCAAAACAAAAATCTTCAAAAACCATTACGTAGTCGCACTAATTAAATTAAATAAACTCGTTGTGATATGATATATAAGCGACTACTCTGAATGGTTAACGATTTATCACTGACACGTCGCTCGATCGCAGAGCACGAGAAATTAGAAATCAATAACATTAGGACGCACCAAGTATACAAAGTAAATAGATACAGAGTATGTCAATTCTTACATATACAAATGAAATCATTACAGAAATACAAATTAAAGTTCAAAATAAGTTATTTAAAATGGCAATGTAATCGTGGTGTAAAAATTCCGTGTCAGATTGTAAATTTAAACCGTTATTCTGCATCTGGATATGCAATATTTCAGAAATTCGGCGTTTGTACAGAAATCATCCGTTATTTAGAACATCTACATTTTCCCAGTCGAAGTCGTGACTGTGTTGCATCCTATGCATGGTGATAACCGAATGCTTGTCGGTGTTTTTCCGGATATCATTTTGATGTTCGCTTATTCGCGTTCCTAGCATTCGCCCGGTCTGTCCTACATAGGATGCATCACAATCTTTACAATTTATTTTGTAAACCACATTCTTTTTAGTCTTATTCGGCAGAGGATCTTTGCCCGTTTTTATAAATTTATTAAATTTGTTCCGACTAAAAAACGCTAAATTCACGTCCAAATCCTTGACAATAGCTTTAAATTTCTCCGAGATACCCTCTATATAAGGTATAAAAAACCGTGATTTCTTTGTAATCTCCTTAGGTAAATCTGAGGTATTTTGCTGTAACATTTTCTTATGTATCAGAGATTTCAGACGCTCATTAATCATATTAAAAATGACTTCTAACGGGTAATCATTATTAAGTAGCGTCTCAATAATGAATACGATGTTCTTATGGTGGTATTTTGGATGTGATAAAAAGAAGGCCTTGTCAATCATTCCGAAACGTTAATATGAAAATAATATTTGAATAAAAGGAATTTATTGCGCATTAATTACTACGCGTTTACTCTCATTAGCTCTGTAAAATTCTATTTTTGTTTATTATTATTATTTGTAATTTTAAATATTAAAACTAACAATGTTAGACTCTCGAAATTGTCAAAGTTGAATTGTATAGGGCTAATGAGAGTAACCGCGCGGTAGTTGGTGCGCAAATAATATCTTTTTATTTAAAATTTTCCAATGAACATTTTGGGCCCGCTTCGGACCATCCTCAGCACAACAACAATTACCCCGAAAATAATGTCCTTAACATGATCGAAGAGTATCTCAATAATTCCCAGATACTCCTCGATCATGTTAAGGACATTATTTTCTAGGTAATTGTTGTTATGCTGAGGATGGTCCGAAGCGGGACCGAAACGTTCATTGGAAAATTTTAAATAAAAAGATATTGTTTACGCACCAACTACCGCGCGGTTACTCTCATTAGCCTTATACAATTCAACTTTTAAATATTAAAATGTTCATGTATAAAGAAAGCGCTTAAAGCATATGAATATTTATAATTAAAAATAAATTCTTAATCACAATACTGTTATTTTTAAATATAACAGAAAGTAACAACGGCAAATACGAGTCGGGCGCGGTAAACAGTGCGCGATGAAAGGTAATCTCAAATAAATTATATAATCACATAAGTAATAAATCACATAACTTTAATGGACGTTTCGGCTCTTTCTTCGAGCCATCTTCAGCGTAACAATATCTTCAATAGCATTGGTGTTGTAACAATAATAGCAGCTGAAGTAGAGAGCTTCCTTGTTAAGAAGTTACAAAATAATACGAGTTGTTAAGCTCGAATATAAAGTACATGGCTCAAACTCAAAATCAACAATTGTCGGATTTATAATTGATGCAGAAACAAAAATGCACAACAAGTAACCAATGCATCAAAAAAGCGCTCGAAAAACTTTTCTTATTTTACTAAAACTTCGCAGAAAAGTAAAGTTAAATAAAAATGAGAATGTTATAAGCACAGTCAAGCACGAGCGATGAACACGTCTTGTGTGTACGATGGTCAAAGATACACTGACACTCCGTTATTTTTAATTTTGGCTTTACTTTATTATCTAAAATATTCCTTAAATTTTCTCTCATTTGTTGCTGAACATGTATATATATTATATTTTATATGATAAGATATGAAAGCGGACCTTCAAATCAATGTCAACAGGTATCACTTTCTTGGTCCGCCTACTAACATCCAAATTTCTCCCAGATGGTTTTGGCAATGATTCGTATTCATTGGTATCCTCTCCCTTCTGTGTCATATCTAAAAAGTCAATTTCATTCTCAATATGATAATTAAGTATAGATTTATACCAATCGCGTCAAAGTGCACTAAAAATTATTTATAATATATGTTGTTGCGCAATGAGATGAAGAGATTTGATTTAGAAATGGGGAAAAAATAAAAAGAAGAAATGCGTAAATTTTTTAACAGATACATGGAATGGTAAAGAATAAAATCAATATCAAAGAGTATTAGAAAAACGATTAGTAAACTATTAGAACAGTTATAAAAATTGTCTAATTTATGCCTTATTTTAATCTTCCCTGACACGAATTCGCTTTTAATATTTCACTTGACTTAATTATTGAAAGTGCATTCAAATAATAAAATTTTATTTCAGATAAATGTGTTATTCCTAAAAGACGAAGGATCTTAAGGATATATGTATCATATCTCAAAGCATTATTAAAAATTTTATAGATTGCTCTATTAAAGAGAGACTGAGGACAAAAGTAACGATGTCATGAAAGTAATAACTTTCTGCTAGCTTACAACGTGTTGATTAGTTTGTATTGTATAATTAGCCACTCACACCTCTATTTCCTCCCCCCTCAAATAGTTGTCGAAGAACGATCACGCCGCTGTCGCATATAGAAACAGAAAATAGTATATCTGCACTACTCTCGTAAGTATTTCTTAACTTGGTCTTTTGTATTTTATTATGCCTACTTAAAATGTTATATCAATATAACGATTTGCAGATACGTTCTTCTAATATGCGTTTATAAGTTCTTATAAAAGATTTCGATAAGTTTGCGTAGTTTTTAGGTTATAATGTTTTTATGTCGATGTGATATTATGGGCTAGTAATTTTATTATAGTTATTTTAGTTAGTCCCTATTTAGCAGTTGGCGCCATTGTGTTCCCTCTCTTCAGGGATACCTTTTTGTTCTAACGTTCGTTACCGTCCTGCGTCTCATATTCCTTTGGCATTCTCATATTAATAAATATAGTTCGTTCATTACATTCTACTTATTAATCACCCCAAAACATCACAGTCGAAAAATGTGTTTCATGACAAAAGTAACACAGCACTCTTTCCGACACTTTTACCAAGGAGGAATTTAATACGAACTTTTCCGAACCTTTACGAATCGTTCCGAAATCTGTGTCCGTTCTAAACCGAATCAAATTTGTAACCCTTTTCAATCCGTGCATCAACTCCAAGTTCTATCCGAATGAATACGACACCAATCCAAAGCAGTCATTCAATTCTTTTTAATCCAGGAGTTCAATCCGAATGAACCCGAAACTTATATATATATATCTTTTCAATCCTTCTCAATCCGTGAGTCCAATCCAAACGAATTCGAGGCTCGTCCGGACAAGGTTTTCAATCCTTAATCCGTGCCGTTCTCGAATTATAATCGGAATGAACGATCCGGTAACAATCCGAAAAAAACTTTCTAACTATATTTCTTTCTATCTTTCTTTTTTTTCTCTTTTTTTCTATCCGCCTGAATCCATTTTTGTCCGAAATCTGTATCCGAATCTTTCCGACACTTTCACCAGGACGGAAAGCACTTAAGATAGGTGAGGGATCGCGAAAAAGTTACCTGATCTGAAACAAGTTCACAACAGTTTACATCGTGACCTATTGCGTTTGGAATTAATATAGGGTATAGGTGGCGGACTAAACGCTCAGTGTAAACTAGGCCAATGACTGTCATGTTACCCGTATGCTTTGCTGTTTTCTGTTTAACTATTAAAAGGTTATTTTCATACTCTGACGTTCTATAACGTCACTGGAATAAAATAAAAATATTCCAAACTATTTTAAGTTAAATAAAGTATCACCAATGTCATACTGCGTCTAAAAAGCGATGGATTCATGGAATTTATGAAAATCATGGGATCAAATTAAGTTCCATACCCACAAACTATTCGCGCACGCTTAGAGTTTCCCTAGGAAACCTCTCTTCAGAGAGAGAGAGGGGGGGAAGAGGGAGAGGACTGCGAAAAAAATTATTTTTTTAGGGAGTAAAAGTTATTTTCTAACAGTACAAAATATTTCTAATAGAAGAATAAATACTTATTTTTCTACCATTACTCTATTTATAAGGAAAAAGGCAATTATTTTTCTAGTAGAATTTTTTTAGGTTTGGAATAAGAAAATTATTTTTCTACTAATTGTAAGAAGTAGAAGAAAAATAAATATTTAAAGAGAGAGCTCAAGGGAGAGAAAAACCACGAAAAAGATTATTTTTTTATAGGAATTAAGGGAGTTATTTTTCTACTCGTATAGAAAATGGTTAAAAATGTTTGGACAATAATGTATTTATTTTAGTTTAATATTATTCCAAATAATTAATTGGGTTACTATATAATTATAATTATTTTACAATTATTCCAAAATGTACAACACAATTAAAAAATTATAAACCTTAAGTAATGATTTATTTTTATGTAAAAGAAACTAATAAATTAACATTTTCTGCGGAAAAACAATTTCGTTTTACAGTTACTACATTATCTGAAAAATATTTCGAGCTTGGCGAAGATGCTGGAATCGCCAAATATATCTTGACTAATTCAGCAATTGCAGGGTATGTCTCTTCGTGTGTTTTTTACCACATTAGTGGATCCAAATTATGCCAAACTTGTAGCTCAGTAAGGTAAAGTTGATATTAATTTAAAGGATTGAATGATTTCTTGGAATAGAAAAAATAAAATCTAAATCTGTTTCTGCTTAATTATCACATTTTTCAACTTCTGCATTATAACTCGCAGATATGTGAATAATTTTCTGTCGAATATAAGATTTAATTTTCTCCGCTTCTATATCAGTAGTCTGCACGTATTGAAGATCGAGAAATAAAGTCAATTGATCCAGTCTAACTGTGGTCGATAATCTGTGTTCGATAATATCATTAAATCGTGTTATCAGTGATGTTATAATATTTTCTTTAAATGCAACAATGGTATCATTAATTTTTTTTCAAAATGGTTTGTGATAAGACTTTATAATTGGCCATACTGCTAATGTTGTAGCCTTAGTAGCTACCTCAATCGTCTTGCATCTCGGCTTAGCAACGATCACGCCACGAACTCTCATCGGAAATGCAAAATTGCGGATTCTTCAACCGCGCGAGCAACCAAGCTGTGCGGTTGGCGCAGCAATGACCATATATAGTCATCTTGAGGGCCTAATGCCCCATCATAACTCGTATTAACAGTGGTATAAATCAGCGATGGGAAGTAACGAGTTACTTGTAACACCATTACCGTTACAGTTACTTTTTTGGTAACAAACTGGTACGGCGTTACTTTTTATTTTTTGTAACTGTAATGGTAACGTGGTTACATTTTTCTAATAATGGTAACGAATTTCATAGTTACTTTTATTGTTACTTTTTAATTTATGATATAATTTTCAATCTTTATTTTTCAATCAATATTCATATATAGGATTTTCTGGATAAGATTCATATAGGATTTATTAAATTTAACTTAATAAATTTTTTATCGATATTTTTAATAGGAAGTTAATTACATCACAAAGGTTTGACTTTTGTCTGAAAATTGTACTTTGTAATGTAATATAAAAGTAAAACCATGAAAAGGTTTTTTCTTTAGTATTACATTTTTATCGGTATTAATTTACTATTTACTTTTAACAAAAGTTGGTACTCCATTATGTTATCTTGTAGATGACCTCTTGAATGTGATAATACAGAATTACCTATACTAAACAGTCTTTCGATTGATGTTCTGATGAGTAACGCCGTATTAAATTTAATGAATGCCTTTTTTGATTTGAGAAAATTCTTTAATAATTCGATGTCAGACCTTTCTGATTTTAAAAATTGTTGCAATTTTCTGTTCTTCTTCAGATTCAGAAGCCAATTTTGATCGATAAAAATTAAAAAAATCGTCGTGGTCATCACTTGAATTTAAGGAAGTTTCGCTTGAGTTTTAAACTTATATAATTTAAAACAATTTTATTGAAATACATGTATATTATTGTATTTATTTTGAATAACGCATTCAATTTTCGTTTTACTGAAGGATTCGCATTATTGTAAAAAAACATTGTAAAAATACAAATATTTTAATATATAATTTAATATTTTTAATTGTAGATTTTGTACATTTGAAAAAAAAGAATTAATAATTGTCAGTTGCCTACATCCGAAATTTAATATAACTGGTTAAATGGAGAAAAGAAAAAACTAGCTGAAAGCTACATAAAAGATATGTTAGGCTTTTGCTCAAGCAAAACTTCCTCAAATTCAAGTAATGACCACGATTTTTTTAACTTTCATCAATCAAAATCGGCTTCTGAATCTAGAGAAGAAGAGAGAACTGCAAAATTGAACTGCACTTTGATTTTTAAAATCAAAAAGGTCTGACATCGAATTATTAAAGGATTTTCCCAAATTAAAAAAAGTATTTATTAAATTTAATACGGCGTTACCCAGCAGTGCATCAATCGAAAGACTGTTTAGTATAGGTAATTCTGTCACATTCAAGAAGTCAACTACAAGATAATATAAAGGAGTACCAACTTTTGTTAAAAGTAAATAGTAAATTAATACCGATAAAAATATAATACTAAAGTAAAACCTTTTCATGGTTTTACTTTTATATTACATTACGAAGTAAAACCTTCAGACAAAAGTCAAACCTTTGTGACGTGATGATAAATCCTATATGAATCTTATTCAGAAAATCCTATATAATTTTTGTAGTTTTATTTATTTTAAGAACTGAAGGTTTAGAATTATATTAAAATTTTTAACATAATCTAATTTCATTTTAAAATTAAAAAAAGTAACGGAAAAGTAACGAATCATTACTTTCTATGTATTGGTAACGGTAACGAGTTACTTTTAAAAAGTAACTTTCCATTCCCTGGTACTGGGTAATACGATTTATACGGATACCCGAATATATCCGGATAATATGTCCAGATAATATGACTAATATAGATACCTAGGAATTTCCCGCATATTTCGAGTAGTGAATGGATACCCGGGTACTCGAGTACTCGGACATCATTAGCACTAATATGTACATTGTTTAATCCTATATATTCTTTCTTCTTAGGATCCCTCAATATCGAAAGAGGACAGCTAGACTATTAATATAGCGAATTACAGAAAAGCAGCGGAGGAACATATAATGACAAGTATCACAGCAGTTGCAAAAAGATTTTGTCTTTGCTATGTCATTCTTCCTAGATTTATTAAAAAATTGAAATCTGGTGATACATCAGCAAGAGTTAGATGTCGCAGCAATAAACGTGTTTTTTTTAATGAATAAGAAAATATGTAATCTTTAAAATTACATTCTAACTTGATCATAGGATTCTGCACAAAACCAGGTTTTTGGCCCTCGATGAAATTGACTAAAACTTTAGTATGTTGTAGTTCTTGATTCGCTGATCAAAAGTTTCCATAGGCAAGAAGCTTTAAATGACTAGTTTTTTGTGTTACGGATCTTTAGTGTTGTATCTCATGATTATTTTAGTAATCCAAATCAACCTTTGTAATAAATAAAAAGACTTTAGATGATAATATGCGATTCATACATACACATGAGAATATTTTCTATGTATGTATGTATGTATTATATTTTTGTCTGTGCACGTGTGTGTACTTGTGTATGGGAGGAGGAATAGGTGGGGAAAGTAGTATGTACTATTTGGCTCTAAAAGCACATATTTCAAAATATTGAGCAACAAGAAGTAAATATTCTTATTTTCACTCACGCACACACGCGCGCGTACACACACACATACACACACGCACGCACGCACGCACGCACGCACAAAACGCGCGCGCACACACAAAATCATATTTAAATACAAATTGCTAATTCTGCTTGATTTATGTGAGTTCCTTCGTCTCTCACGATTCGAGGTGCTTGATTTACTTTATTTATTTTACATAAAAAATAATGTATATATATATATATGCAAATATATATATACAAAATATATATATATATACTTGGAGATATTTGACCATTAATGTAATACATACAAATTGAAATGAGAACGCCTTGTACGGTCAAGCTGGATCTTAGTGCTTTTTATAAATTTTACTTGTGTGACTTTTATATATCNTTATATATCTTTTTTCAAATTCAACCGACTACGCGCCGAATTACTTTTCCGGTCATAACGCAGTTATAAGTGGTCGAAGTGGTAAGATGCCCGGACCGGAGATTCGGGAGGTTCCAGGTTCGAACCCTGGC
>QKQZ01008107.1:0-36054 GCA_003595255.1 Solenopsis fugax | reverse complement strand
ACACGAATTCGGTGTACTCGAACCTGCGCGCAGAGGGTACGTTTATCTGCTTTTCATTGCTACTTCCATGCACGCGGCGCACGCGTCCTTGTGCGCTTGGAGCCACCCGCGCTCATTGAAAAAATTACAGCACACAATAGATGTTAAGTGTGGATCAGTTAATTGACCAGGGTACGTATTCTATACACGCTTGCGCAGATATTTTACATAGCAGAAAAGCTGCGCAACGACACCGACAACTATCGTTAAGAACAAAAAGCGTGTACAGAATACATACCCAGATTTTACTCTCAATATATGCAGTGATACGATGAATAGTGACAACTGAAACCTTCCTGTATATGTATTGGAATTTTCGCGAGAAACCAAGAAGTATAACTTCACGAAATATACACAGAAAAAGATTAGTATCAAATCAACAATTCATTGTTTCATATATAAGCAAGAATATAAACTTTATACTTCTTGGTTTAGAATTTATATTTCTTGGTTTCTCGCGAAAATTTCTTTACTATAATGTAATTAAAGAAATTTTGTTTCTTCATGTAAGCAAATTATGTCTGATCAAGATTATCAAATTCTTCCAAGAAGATTTTATATTCTTGCTTATATATGAAACAATGAATTGTTGATTTGATAGTCATTTTTTTCTGTGCAGAAAAAGATTAGTATCAAATCAACAATTCATTGTTTTATATATAAGCAAGAATATGAAATCTTCTTGGAAGAATTTATAATCTTATAAATTCATTATAAATTTACCAACAAAAAAAATACTCTATCCTAAATTCAATAACAGACATAATTTGCTTACATGAAGAAAAACAATTTCTTCATGTAATCAAATTAGGTCTATTTAAGATTATAAATTCTTCCACAAAGATTTTATATTTTTGCTTATATATGAAACAATGAATTGTTGATTTGATACTAATTTTTTTCTGTACAATAAGTAGAAATGCGTTTACACTTTATCTTGTTTGGAACAAAGATATTACTACAAAAAGTATGTTTATCAGAATATATATTTCTTATTTATATACACTAAGAAAAAAAATTGTTGACTGAATATTTCAACTTGATTACATTTCTTCAGTTCAAGTATTTATGTACTTAACTGAAATACATAGAATACTTGAACTTCAGTTTAAGTATTTATATGTTTAACTTAAATACATAAATACTTGAACTAAAGAAATTTAATTAAGTTGAAAAATTTAGTCAACTTTTTCCTCAATGTAAGTATATTAAAGAAAGCACTTTTTTTGTTTACATTGACTTTTCCTTCCAAGAATATAGGAAAAAAGCAAATTCTTTTTTTATCTTCCATTGCACTCATAAAACGTGTTATGTGTTAAATGAAGTGCTAGTTTAAAATTTAGAATGAAATATCGTGAAATGCTACTTATTTATTAAATTGTAATTTGTTTTGGGATTGTAGAATTTTCTTCTTGTGTGTTTTATTGTTAGAGATAAAATTCTCAAGGCGTTTAACGTAAAAATCTCTCCGCAAACAAACTGCTATCATTAATCTTTCTTTAAAACAATTATTAAATTTACGAGATTGAAATGGTTTCGCGGAACACCTACTCCATAAAATCTCTTGCATATGCATAAAGCGTAATGCTACGCTCGAGCTATTCACTAGACAAACGATACCTATTAGTAATGTCTACGTACATTTTAACGGTCGGCAACAATTATATCGCTGCACATAAAACAAAACGGTTCGTTGAGCAAGAGTCGCCACAATTTGATCAAATAAGCGGCCTTGATCGCCCAAGAATGCCATTACTCAAGCGCTCGGCACTCTGTTCTCTTATTATCCGAGCGAATATTTTCTATCAAGTACTTTCACGTAATTCACGTACACTTTATCTTTGCAATTTTTTTACATTTGTGATTGATATACAAAATAGTTCACAAAGAAATTTCTTTGATTTTCTTGGAAATAATCTTGTCTTAATTTTTTGCATTAAAGAAAAAATAAAATTTTGCTTTAAAAAGAAATGTTTCGAAATAATTCATAAATTTATTATTTCATAAAACAATTTAAAACACTCGTTTGTCTAAAAAATAGAATGATCAACAAAGAAAGGTCATAGACGAGTTTTTTAAGGTTGTAACGTATATTTTAACTAGCAATGTTTAAATTAGGAACGTTTCAATTTAACTTAGTCTTCATCAGCCTAGTTACAAAAAGTATTTAATTATTAAGAATCGAAACATGATCAATATTAAAAGAAAATAATATAAATTTATTGCAAAGGTTGGACGCATGTATGGCGGTGTTAACATTACATTACATTGGCTGTGAAATATTGTTGTTGTCTTTATCGTTGTAGTTTTTCAAACTTTCATATTAATTAAATCCCAATTGAAATCATGTATTATCCATTTGTCGTTTTTAACGTGAGAACCGTTATTACTAGTGTACAATGTCAAAAGATTTTCCAATGTTCCAGACTATGATCAGTTGATCAGATTATACAGGAGTGATATGTCACACAGCTTTACTGACAATATTTTCGGCTGTTATCGATGCTCATGAGCAACTGTTACCTGTGACCTTTCTTTGTTGATCATTTTATTATTTCATAATTTGTAATGTAATTTTAACGAAATTACTTGTAATATTGCAACTGCAAATTTTTATATTGATTCACGCCGAATAATTATACATGTTACAAAATTTGGGTTTTATATCTTTAACAGATATTTTTTATAGACCAATATATCATATTAAACTAGGAAGTGTTTGAATTATTGATCCGTCAATAGAGTTATTGCGAAATCCTGCCATTGATGTTTTGATAAAATGTACGCTAACTGTGTGGGCACTCCAGTAAATTACAGTCCTGTACTCAAACCAGCAGCTGCTTTAGCCGAACAAACGGCTCGCAATTGTGGAACGCATACGTCAAAGTCATAGGGACAGAATGCTGATTCAATCTCTTGGTATCTTTTTAGAAAACTCGAACGAGATGATTTGTAACACATTTCGTCACGTTCTAGATCGATCCCCGTACAATACGTTTATAACGTTTCATCCTCTTATAAAATCAAGTTTTCTCCGAAGAATATCTTTCGAGCATTACATAAATAAATTACTTTTACATTAATTTACATGATATATTAAATATGACATATATTAAATATACAGGATAAACAAATAAAGAAAAATTCGCTGATAAATCTAAATCTAAATATCTGTTATTGACAACACTGTAGCTTAAATTACATGCATCGTTTCACTTTCGTGATTCTCTATTCCTTGATCATTAATAAAAGCGCTAATCGCTTTAGGATTGATAAATCCTATTTAAGGTTGAATAAATAAATCCGCATCCTGTTTGTATAAATTATTGGATACAGTTATCTTATGATATAACCATAATCGTTATGAATATGCTCCTATCTAATAGAAAAGCGCCTAACGAACGTAATTCTGAATAAGTTCAAAGTATGCTTATGTATCGAAGCTGAGACCTAACGATAGTTTTCATTTTCACTATTATCAACAATAGAGCCATTGCGGAAAAAATATAACAGCGTCGCAGCTCACTTCTTCTATTATTCATTAAATTTGGAATAACCCAATTCACTGTGCGAACATTCCCAAGGTGTACTTAACTTCCGTAAGGAAAAGAATGAGAGGCGCGGGAGGGGGGGAGGAGGAAGTACGAAGAAGAAGCAGTAGTCAACGTGAAGGCTACCTACCGTTAATCTGGACGTTAATGCGGCTCGGTGCACGAGCATAAGTCTCGCGTCATGCGAGATGCAAATGCGAGCTGCATCGCGAGGAATTTTTTGTTGCTGACAAGCCGAGCGCTTCTTTCACCGCGCCGCGCCGCGGCGATGTTTCCCGCGTGATTCGCGCGATGTCGAATCAGACGACGCGTTAATTAATTAGCGCGTTCACCTTCGCGAAGCAGAGAATGAATAGAAAAGTGTACAGACACAAAAAAAAATGCATAATATGATGATGTACGCTTAACGAGCAGAAATCGACCAAAACAATGCAATGTTTAATGTATGAGCTTTCAAAGTGTATGCTAGGGAGATACCCTAGACCTTTTAATTTACAGAATTAGAATATATGTATATAACAATGATAAAAGATGAATTAATTAGTGATAATGAACCACGTGTAATTGTAATAATAGTTTAATTGTTTACATAATATTAAATAAAATATAAAATTACATTATTATATCTGTGCCAACATATTGTTATGATGAATAAATAATTATCATTCATTATCACAATTTAATTAAAATATTATAGTCATGAATTGATAAAAATTTTGAAAAACAATCGTCAAAAAGAACATTGATTTAGTTGATTTACGTTTAAAAAGGTTAATGTAAAAAATACTACCCAATTTAATTGCTCGAATTAAATTAATTTCTTCCAAATATTTAATACTGTTATTCCTTAATGTTCTTCTTAATTAACTAATTAACTATCTACTTATTTTAACATTTGTGAACGTTATATATATAATACAGTTGTCATGTTTATCCATTATTGGATCGTTTCTTTTGTCTATTAAATCTTTTGTAATTTTATGCTATACATGGTAGACGTCTATTAATACATAAATTACAGTAAAAAATTTTGAAGATGTACTGAGAAAAAAAATTGTAGTGGTGGCAACTATAAGGAGACAACCATATAAATTTTGTTAATATAATTATAATATATAGTTAAGTGAACTAGTATTGTAGTTATTTAATGGTTAAGAGTACTAATAAAAAATAGTTGTAGTATACTATATAATAAAGTTATTACAACTATTTTTTATTAGTTTTCTTAACCATAAACTTAGTTGCAATAACTATAATCTAATTTACTTTACTATATATTATAATTATATTAACAAAATTTGTATGGTTGTCCCCTTATAGTTGCTACAATTTTTTCTTTCAGTGTATAAATATATATTATTTCTGTATTCAAATTAATCCGCGTTTTCTACATCCGTTGAACTAGCGTTGAACTAACCCTTGCAGGCGAAACCGGAAGATTATGACCAGCTTACAACACGTTAAAACGCAGCTCGCCTAATCCAACGCAGCTCACATCTAATTCCACGATCTGTATCGCGCAAACGTACAATCACCTCCGGATCAAAAGGCGAGAGATATCTAAAATTAACGGTTAACAATGGACGAAACACCCCCAAGCAACGAGAACGCTTTGTACTTCGCTCGGTTTCGTCGCAGTTGCCGCAACCGCGAGTCTTATGACACGATAGCGGAATTGGCAGCTGAATTACGGCGTGCCTATATGGTGAAAGGGCTGCAGGCTCAACTCGATGAGAAACAGGCGCACAAATACGCCGAGCTCGTGCGAAAACGCGAGATCGCCGACTTGATCCGGCAGGAACAGCAGGAAGTGTCGGAGGAGGATCACCGGTGCCAGTCGGAGATCCTACGGAAGGCGGAGGAGTACAGACGCCAGTTGGACGAGCAGTTGACACGAAAAGAGGAAGAGAAAAGAGTCATTGTGGAGGAAGCTCGCGAGTACAGGAAGTTCTTGGAAGAAGTGGACCGAGCGCAAGAGGAACAGGAGCGCTCGAAGGCGCTGGAGAAGAAATGCAAGCTTGTGGAGAGGACGAGGCAAGAAAGACTGATCCTCGAGGAAATAAGGAAGGCGCGTCTACAGGAGGAGAGCGAGGCGGAAGAGAAGAAGCGAGTGGAAGATCTCGAGTACTTGAAGGAGATAGAGGAGAGATCGAAGGAGATGAGCAGGCTCCGACAGGAGCAGATAGAGAGGCGCGAGCGTGTCCTGCTGGAAACAACGAGGCTAATGCTGGACGCCCAGGCTCGAAAACGGGAAAGGGAAGAGCGACTGATTGATCTCGTAGCCGAGGAGATCAGGTGCGAGCTTGTAATCAGGGAGATGGAGGAGGCGATGCGTAGGAAAAAGATGCAGCAAGAACTGGCAGCCAGTTTACGGGAACAGATAGTCTTCACGGAACAGTGCAGGCTGCGTTTCGTGGAGGAGGATAAAGCATGGGCCGACGAAGTCATGAGAAAGATTATGGAAGATGAGAAGATAGCGAGGTGCACGGCGGAGGCGAAAAGAAGGCTGAAAGTGCAGTACCGGAAGGACCTGGAGAGTTTGATTGAGCACCGCCGCAGGATTCGCGAGGAGGAGATTGCTAGGATTGAGGAAATGGCTAAAGAGCAACAGAAATTGGAACTACTCGAGGCGGAACGTGCGAAGGAGGAGAGGAAGCGCTTGTTGATGATACACGCAGCTAATATCGCCAACTTTGTGAATAGGGCGACTCTCACTGCCGAGGAACAAGAGATACTCGACGAATTAACAAAGAAAAATAGGGACGCTGAAAATATCGATGATGGAGACGTGAAAGATTGAACGAGGTGATAAAGCCGCAAAGAAAATTTCATCTCTAGACAGCGGTGTCGGCACTGTCGGCGAAAGAATCGTTATAATAAGAAGGCAGAGAATAATAATAATGAAAAAATATTGTACTATCCATGGAAAAAATGACAACGATCGATCTGGATTCATCGCAGTATTCGCAAGTAAATAGGATTTGTAGGACGGTTAATAAAGAGAAAGAAGCTAAGGTAACGACGAAGAGAGTAACATTAAAGTTAAAAAGGAAGTGCAATATATAGCTGGAAAAAGAAAGAAACTTCGTTTGGCAAGAAGTAGAGTTCGAAAGAGTAAAGGCCAAAGGAAACGCAGTGATCGACGAGGAGAAAACTGAGATTGACGACGACAGTGGTGTTAAAGTTGAAGAACGTGTTTCTTCCTTAACTTTATGTGTACCTATTAGCAGGAGAGGAAAACAATTCATAGAAGATTAAAATGCGTTTCATTATTTGCCTTTGAACAATTTCATCGATTATTTTGTTAATAATTTTTAAGAAAACGGGTATAAGTGAAAAAATAGGGATTCGTGGTTGAATGAACATGTATGCAATGTTTGCTTTTAATAAAAAAGTTAATTACTGGAATGGAATCTTGCCTGTTTATTTATATACCGTTAGAACATGCGATGTCAAGAACCGTTAAAATAGTTGATTTGAGACACGAATGAGGCTTATGGAGGAGACAGTCCTGTATCTTGAAACAAATAGAACCAAAGGAAAACGTGAGAAGAACGTTGCAGGAAAGCCAATTGGAAAAAACATCTCCAAGAGCGATCTCAAAAATACTACGCAGGAAATTAAGGCTCGTTCAAAATAAACACATACGAAGCACTTCTCGGGAATAATATTTACAAAAATATTGAACTTTAATATCCGCTATAAAAAATAGATTTGCATGGTATTAATATGTCAAAGAATAATGATTTATTTATAATTAAATAATAATTTATAATTAACGAGTTTTACAACAACAAAAATTAATGTTAACTGATAATAAATAAATATATAATTAATTGTATAATAACATATAAAATATTAAGTTAGATAAAAGATCGTTATTAAATCAATTCTTTTAATTTATGAATTTAAACAATTTTGTGAGATATTATCAAAGATACTTTCTAAATAAAAAGACGAATAAATTTCTTAATAAGAAAAACAAGAAAAAAATTTCGCGTTTTTTTTATACATATTTATACTTCCAAAGAAATAGTAATTTTTGACAGAAAATATATCTAAAAATCGTATTTCAACGGGAATGATAAGCAACGATTGAAAGGAGCGGAAACTATTTTGGTGAACAGGATATAGTGTTTCGTAAGAAGGTCACGAAGGAAACCGCGAGAGAGATGGGGAAAAAAAGTCGGAAATTGTAGCAGAGGTTAAAAAACTAACGAACGTTCAATGCCATAGGTTTTACGCATGTGTGCGAGATATGTCGCAAGATCCGCCAAATCCAATTTGTTAAAATGAAATTAATGGAACATGTATAGCAGCAAGAAATATGAAACATAGGTATGTACGCATAGTAATAGAATCGTCACACACACACACACACACACGCAAAATATTACTTAAAGTAAAAATAAATTGATATAAAAAATAAAAATTAATATTATTTTTCAACTACGGAAAAGTGATTTAACTGCGAACTGTGCACATGGTTTTATTTTACTGTATTATTATTTTATGTGGTGCAAAAATCGTTACAGCACGTCTTTTAAATCGCCAAATTATCGTTCTGATGCAGCAACAACTTCTAACATGTTCGGCCCTTTTGCTCTCACGGACGAGAGTTGTCACGTGCACCAATACGGCATGGAATTACGTCGTGAGATAACTTACGAATGTAGAAGGATTGAGCAAGCCTGACACGCATGCGTTAATATATTTAAATGTATTAAAATTACAGAGACTATCGATCGATATTTGATTTTTCATGTTATCGAAACCTTAAATTATTGTTAGCGCATAGCACGCGATGTGTTGCAAGGCGACACGGCTTGTGTGGTAATATGATTGACATACAAATTGCGTATAATATTCCTTTAATATCCGTTATCCTGCTGGATATTAATCATGGCGTCAAGATAAGGATATAATGGCCACTAAGAATCACGTATCATGGCAATTTATAAAAGTTAAGCATAGGGAAAACATTTTGTAGATGTAATTATTCTGCCTGAAGAAAATTGGATATTCATAATTACAGTGTTCAGAGATGAATTTTCGACCCTCGCTGTCATCGTTATACCAATTCACGTGTATTTCAACTTAGATAAACTGACGCAATAAATTTTTGAAATTGATGTATGCTCTGTTAAAGAGACTATTTACATTTATATCATATTCTGTTTGCGTTTTATGCGCAATATATAACGACATGCTTTTAATTTTGTTACACCGATGCAAATTTATTTGTAAAATGTATCTTCAGATGTTATTTCGCGATGCAGTTAGAACTAAAATCTATGTATGTATGATTCTTTTTTAATTAGGAAAAAGTATTTTAACAGTATCTTTTTTTTATTCAGGCGAAAGACGTAAGCAATAACAAATATCCTTGACAATATCCGCAAAATTAGATAGAACTCTTCCGGACATTTAGTATAAGACAGCACGGATGTGCTCCCTTAGCACCTGTCGCCAGCTGCTGCATGTCTGTTCGAGGATCTAAAGATTTCCCATGAGAGACACTGTTCGAATTTTCAAGAAATACGCGTATGCGTTACTAACAATAAGCATATCATCTAACACTGCACAGTTTAAGCAAAATGTACACTAGGAAAAATGTTTTGTTTCTACGAACTAAATTATTTTATTGTTACAACAAAATAATTTGGTTAAAATGTACCGAACAAAGTTAATTCCTTAGTATACACAAAAATTTTTTTACTTGCATTTTATTCCTACAAAATGCTTTTGTTACAAAAAAGACGTAAACAAGGTTAATTTTGTTAAGGAAAATTTAAGTGTTCGTGTATTGCTTTATACCAAATATTTTGACTATTAAAACAAAATATTTTATTTAAAAATATTATTTTTTCCGTGAGTTTTTATATATAAAAGCTACGACCGTGTTAGTTGCACAAATTTACAGGTAATAAATAAAAATATAATACATTGAATTAAAATGTCATATTTATTAATAAATGTGCGTACGCGCGTGAGTGTGTGTGTGGCTGTATGTGTGATAATTAGTTTTAAATATGAAGGAATCACCTTCCTTTTTATCCCTATATTTTGCCATTGATGAAGTTCAATTAGTAGTTAATAGTATAATTACAGAAGTATTAAAATATATAATTATTACTCAAAACAATAAGGTATATAGGCTCGTGTATGCTAACCGCTATTTGTAATTACAAGAAGGTCATTAAACCGAGCATAAAGGGTGAAATGTATATATTAAAAATATTTTTACATAGAACAGTTCTCTGATGCACAACTAATTATTGATGGAACTAATTTTGTTAGTGTATTACCGAAGATTTATGTATTAATTGTTGTACGATTGAAAAAAGCTAAGTACAGCCGAAACGTTTCGTAATATTATAGACTTTGTTCTATGTAAAAATATTTTTAATATATACATTCCACCCTTTATGCTTGGTTTAATGACCTTCTTGTAATTACAAATAATTATTACTCTTTAATAGATAGTATGTATTTTGTATACTGACGTAGAGTTGTGAGACCTCTACTCTTTGTGCCGAAGACTCGGATTCAAATCCGACTAGAAACATCTGATTTTACTCGATCGCTACCTTTCGGAAGGCAATAACAAATCACTGAGAATGTCTTGCCATGAAAACTCCTCTAATTAGCCCGTTGGGAACATTTAATTTATAGGTCCCGTATCTGTAAATTGTAAAAAGCATACATCACAGAAATATGCTGAGAGATGGCCACGCTTCTGATAAGAGACTAAGGACGAGAACAGTCTCCTTAAAAGATCGACAATTACAAAATTTTTCGAGAAAATTGAAATATTTTGATTTAAAAAAATTTGTATCTGTCGAATTTTTAACATTCTCGTCCTCTACGTTTAATCTCAATGATCGCATTCGCATATTAGCTTACTTTGTCTATTCAACGTTAAACTTCAAACGGCATACAAAAGTGTTTATATATTTTCTTCTTTCATTGTGGTTGTGAAACTCAAAATCCTATGTCAATTGTGTTTTGAATGTTATCGTTCGCGGCACATTTCTTTGTTTATATATCAATTAATTCTGTTGAGCGCAAATTTTGAAAATGTGTATCTTTCAGCACACAAAGAAAACAAGATTTATATTAAATAATATTAAAATTGCAAAGAAATCGTACAAAATCTGTTAATGATCAATGACAGAAAATAAATGTACGTCTACTGTTTAGTAATCATTTAAATTATTTCATATAATCAAATTATAAAATAAAATGATTTTATTATATATCGCCTAATTCGATACATAAATATCACACACAATATATAAATCAATATATAATTCGATATATAAATATAAACAAATAAAAAAGATTTTTTTTAAACTCAGTGTTAATTGTCTACGGAATTTACACGTTGTACATAATTATGCATACATATGCATATGTATAGATTTGAAGAATATTTGGCATAATTTCTTTTCTATTGTATGACGATTAAGAATGCACATTTTCTTACAAGAGGAGATCCAGATATGTATCTTGCGAATTTTGAAATGTTCGATATTAAGATGTAGAATTTAACGTAAAAGTAATATATAATACTATAAAACTGGTTAGAATAATAAATAGTATTTTATATTCCATAATTTCTCTTCTTTGCAATCAATTTCAATATTCATTGATTATCAATTTTGAACGATAAGATATAATTATTGAAAAGAAAATTGTGTTTTTTTTCAACGTATGAGTTTTACTTTTTAATTAATTTTATTTATGCCGTGTTATTAAAATATTTTAATATACTTGATTGAAACACATAATATCCATTTGTGAAGAATTAATTCAAATATCTTTGTGATAATATTTTACAACGTGGAAGTATTCGTGGCATTCCGTGGAAAAAAAATGGAAAATTCTTCGAAAGATCCTTTAGACTCGCGTGATTGTCACAAATATGTCACCAACAGAGTTCGTGTTAATTAAGAACACGTCAGAATGGAATCTCGACACCGCAAGCCGTAATTAAATGCGATCGTTACGAAGATTCGATATCGCTATTCAAGTCACTCGTACCGATTCCGAAATCGATTTCCGTAATCGATACCGACATTCTTCTATAAGAGGCTTCTCGTGTCTATCCAGAAGTAATGAACACATTCATATATCTTCGCAATAATGCATTCATGATTATTTAAGACCAATTTTATGTATTCATTTGAATATTAAAAAAAAAAAAAAATTAAGACGTAAGGAAACGAAAAAATTATACTGATGTCTCAATTTAATGGATTAACAATTATAGTTCTTTCTGATATAACCCTAAAACAAAACACATTCATGAATTATTAACATAATAAATTGATAATACAAAAAATAATTGTCACCGAAAAAAATTAATCGTTTTAAATAATCGTATTTTTAGCAATTGTAATTAAGAGGATGCTAAAGTAACAAGAGAACTTCCTCAACATCGGTACAGCAGATTATTTTTTCTGCAAAAGGGAAAGGGGGAATGCTAACACCAAGCTAACGCTCTTTGTCCAACGCATAGATCTGTCTTTGTTTTTCGATTGTAGTGCCATCTGCGAAAAGACCTATCAATTACTTTTGCACACCATCACTGCTCTGTTTATAACAGTTCAGCTTCGCTAAGCGAAATATGCATAAATGTGCCGGTAAAAGCACATTAATTAATCTTTTTGTTAGGCGTTTAGTCGTAATTTCACACGGTCAGTATTTTTTGAAGGGTGCTCTATCCTCATTTTGTATGTGCGAGCTACACAACTTCTGTACTAAAGTAAAGTTAATCTCAGGTGACGGCTATACGAGTGAATTTTTAATGATTTATTAACTTTTTATTCGATTTTTTTGTAAAATTTACCTGAGCACCCTTTCTTTTTACGCGTATTTTAATTCTATAAAAAGTTTTTGTGATTCTGTAACGCCAATTCGAAGATATTTAAAAACTATAAATGTCGGTAATTCGCGGTACTTTAGCATCCTCTTAAATAAACAATCTCATATTTATAGAATATAGTATTTATAGAATAAAAAACAAAAGGAAAAGATTCTTCATAATATTAGATAGTTTCTCTAAAAATATCTTTTCATGTTAAAAAATGTCAAGCTTTTTTTAGAAAACTCCATAAGCTTTAAGTTAAAACGTCTAAGCTGAGAGATAAGATTTTCCTATTAGATGTCAGTCCTATCGCGCCAAGGAAATCAGAATAGAAGCCAAGCCGCACGCAGTGTATTGAAACATTAATCTCCTGGATAAGATACAAGTGTGGCTTATACCTCCAATCCCTGAGAACTAATTACATCGTGTGTAATAAGTCTGTTGATCGTGCGCAGCGAGTGTAACAGAATCGGTCCGCCGCGACGGTGGTTAGACACGTGCGAGAGTCTGTGCGCAAGAACGCGAGACGAAAATTCAACATTGAAACGACTGGTTAAATAATTATCGCGGTACCTGATTATAAATCTGTAAAATTCGCCGCTGCTATCGATCGCTAAACGAGCGCTAACAATAAGTCGACAATAAATCCATCGCCGATCCCGTGCCTGTCTGTCCCGTGCCTCTCGACCGACAACTTCGAGTTTCGCAAATTACGCCCTAATAACGACCCTTCGCTTTCCTTGTAAATTGTTCGCGACGTTGTAAATTGTCCGCGTGGAAGTCCCGAGAGCAGCTTCTAGAATTAACACCGTGATGTTAATCGAGACACTCGCCAGGCCGGTTCTTAATAGGGTATCGGTGCACTACTTTATCACTCTACTGCTGTAGGGACTTGTAAAAATTTATTGAAATTTTTCAGAGAACTATCTATTTTTCATAATGTCAATCTCGCTCAGAGCATGACAAGGAACAAGTAGTCGCGGATGTATTAACTTCGTTTATGTTTGCGTTTGAGATATTATTCTTAAAAGATTACGACGCATCGAGAGATGTTTTGGAAAATATTAAATCATTATTTCATTAATCTCAAAATTAACAGTAATAATTATATATATATATATATAGCATTACAAAGTTTTAAACGTATACATACTGTATGTTTGTGTATTGCATATTCGTTGCATATTTGACTTTATTAATCGCTGCCGCATAATTTTAACGTATAATTTAGTTGATGTTTAATACGCTATGGAGCATTGCTGTTAATTGTATGCAATGAATACCTCTTAATTGACATATAAAATAATTTTGAATAGTAATAATTTATTAATATGTACGTATTGTGTCCGATTGATCATGTGAAGCTACGCGATCTAATTATATTTTGTATAAATAAACTACGTTATTGAAACTGCATTCATTATATTTAGCTAATCCTGTTATCTAATATTCATATCATTTATATGCATTATATGCACTATACTATACACTAATGAATTTATAATTAATTTTATTTTTGTTACTATCACATAGATTATTCATATTAAATGTGAAAATATTTATTAGAATATTATTACAAAACTTTACAAAATCTGAGCTAAATCCCAAATAACATTTTCGTATGATATTCGACGGAAAGAATAATTTTCTGCTAAAATATTTAAAAATTTAATTAGAGATCTTAAAATTGGATCAACAAAATAATTATGTAAGACTAATCAAGCTAATTAGTTAAAATTTTTTGCAACATTGATCCTACATAATTATTTTGTTGGTCCAATTTATTTTCAAATCTGTGTATTTAGCTAAATTTTTAGATACTTTGTTTACAACTCGTTCTTTTCGTGCATTTAAAAGCTAAATAATTAATATTAATAAAAAAATTAATACATTGATATATTATCGTACATAATTATAAGCGCACGCTGTGATATTACTTCGGATAACGATTATAAGATACACCAAGTACTTAAGAATCAATAAAAGACGAATTATGATTTAGAAGATATTGATTACTACAAGAAGCTTGTTGCGAAAATCGATTTGTTACGTATTCTTTGAATGCCAAAGAAGGACTTGTGTGACAATTCAACCGCTCGGCATGCCCGACGGGTCAATATTTCACTTCTTAACGCTCTGTTAAATCTTCGAGCGTCCGCAGCGAGAGCCGAAACCTATGCAAATATAATTGCGCCGAAATCGCAGCGGGACAACGAGACTTTTAACGAGCAAGAAACGGACGATCGATCTCATAACGAATCCGAGGACTTGAAACGATTCATTGGATGCATATAACGAGTACCGTTAGGCGGAATTATTTGTTACTTGGGACGCGACATTTTTTTCAGACGGACCGAGTTTTTTCAACTTTTTTGCTCGTTGTTGTATAAAAGCAGATATTTTACCATCCGAAATAAATTTGATCAGTTACATTAGTTTCATCGTGACGCAGAACTGTACGGATTAAAGGAACAAATCCCAATTTTATTTTACGTTCTCGCATTAAAAGATGCTTATTGTTTTATATTATATATTATTTATAAATATTATAAATTGAAATAAAATATAACAATAATGTGTAATAGTAGCCAGTGTAATAATATGCACACAAATCTTTAATTTCGAAGAATATAAAAATATATTGTAATAGAAGAGAAGGTGGTATTATAGGCCGTGCAGGTATTGTAGCTGCTTATATTATCTTCGTATTATTAAGACGAATTCTAGTAATTACTTACGGAATCATTTGTTTAGTAGAGAGAGAGAGAGAGAGAGAGCCTGTCGTTACGTAGTGACGCTAATATGCTAATACACAATAACCGACATTTGTTATAAAGCATTTTTATTCTCAAGCATTTCGAAAGTTTTTAAAAATATATTTTAATATTTAATTACATAAACTCCCTCATTCTTTTTACTTGAGCGTATTGTCACACGAATGAATGTATACTCGAATTTCTTTTGTTATTTAACTTTTTATTTGGCTATATTATACATTTAATCTTTTATTTGATTGTAATGTATATTTTGAGTTATGCAAAGTTAAACAACAGTATTTTATTAATACGGTCTAAGTGTGCTAATAATGTAACTACCATAGAGATTTTCGTATCGAAATAATTTTCAATAAATCGATTGTCACTCTACAGGGCTGCGTTCAGAAATATTATTTTATCTTTGCAATTTAATATTATAATAAATAAGGATAAAATGATATCTCTGCGTTTCTGAACGCAGGAAAATACAGGAAAATACATGGAAAATTAAAAATATATAATTTTGTAACAAGATACTGTATCACTTTTAAATAAAACCAATTTTTAAATTTATGTTTGAGGTAGCCCATATTACCACCCCTGTTCCTCTTCGGCTCATTATGATAAGTTTTATAAATAATATTCAGTGGAATAAATATTTTATAACTTTGAGTTTAGAATCAAACGACACTTTGATAAATATAATCGTTAAGTTTCAATATAAAATAACGATTATTAACAAAATGATCGCATAAAATGTAAATAGGTGGCCAGAATACCACTTCTCCTCTATTTCCGCGAATTTTATTGCTTATGTAAGGTCGAGACATTAAAACATTTGCAAAGATATAACATAATATAGATTCAAGACCGTGATTTGTATACAACAAATTAAATAGAAGATGGACCAAGACGGTCATAGCAACATCTTGGTGCTGAAATAATATTTCATACATGATTTATACATATAGTTTCCAATTCATTCGAACTGAAATAAAGATGTAATTACAACACAATTGTCAGACATGCAATAAACGCATAACTAGAAAAGATACAGCGATAGAATGCATCGCGTTACAAAGAGAGTCACTCGAAGAGAACATTTTATTATCAATTAATATAATTCATTCACTCGATGGTGATGGCCTTCGACCCGTAATAACACGTCGACGTCAAATACGACATGGTCAATAGGAAGTTACGTTTATCGTCGTCGTTAAGGGACACGCCGGCACGCGGACATTTATTTCACTGTTTTGCCTATTAAAACGGTTCTTACATTCGGCGTGCATCAACTCTTCGCATATCGAGACATAATGCCTCGGTATGCAGGACGAGAGAGCGAGAGAGGTGGCACGGGGTGAGAAGGTCATAAAATAAACGTCAAGTCTAAACGCGTCGTAAAACGCTTGCGAGCGCTCGCAGCACCCTTGGGTGCCGCTGCGTCCTCCCTCTCATCACGAGCCCTAAGCCCTAACCGGTGTTCTGCACGAGAGTTTACGGTGATCGCTGTTCATTCTTCACGGAAAACGATTGAAGAGACGGGCGCGCGCGGCAAGGCGTCGCGACGCAACGCGCCTCGCGCAGGTTTACCTCGGCATGGAAGTTGGCGACCGGAGAGAAAGGCGTCTCGAAACCGGAGCTATTCGCGGCCGGATATTTACGGCGACAGTTACGTATTCATCGGGACGTGATTGGGGAATCCTCGTGTCCCGAGGACTCGTATCGCGGCGATGTCGCGGCGAGTCTTTCAAATAAATCGATAGCGATAGCGTAGAACTCCCGCTATAGAAAATGTGACCTCTCCTCAAATCGGTGAATTATACCTTTGAATTCCACGTACGAACGTATTATGCACTTAAGTTCTTGACATTAATGAAAATTTAATTCCTCGAGAATATGTGATATTTTTATTCGTACCTCGTCACGTTATCCCTATGACGATAAACTTTATGCGATAGAACGAGATATGTATTTCTGGGTACATATAATGATTTTTGTCAGTCAAATGATATGATGATAGTAATTTCAATTTTAATGAATAATTCTTTGCTTGTTTAGTATTTGCGTAGATCATAGATTCTAAATATTATTCTAAAATTTTAATGCAATGTCCGTATAAGTGCTATAATATTCCTAGAATATTATATAAATGTTATTAAATATTAAAATAATATTCCGAGAATATTATTTCGAGAATATAATATTTTTTAATATTATAGGAATATCGTATTAATGTTATATGTCCGTTATATACAATATTCGTGGTATATTATTCCAATATCCGTGGAATGTTATAAAAATGTTCTACAAATATTATTTTTGTTCAAAAATTAATGTGAATATTATGCATTAATTATTCATAAACTTTACAATTATTACATTGAAAAGTTATAATATTCCAGATAATTTTAAATATTAAAGTAAATAATATTATTTATTTTTTTCTCATATATTATTTATTTAATATTATCAGGAGTGGACATATAACCATTTTTTAGTAATATTAAATAATATTTTAGAAATATTATTTAACATTAAATAATATTGTAGCGCTTTATAGGGATCAACAATCTGTGGGAACAAAATCGGTGAAAAAAAGTTGGCTGAGTAATGTCTGATAAATAAATAAATATCGAAAAGGTGTTATTCCGAAGATTAAAAGAACAAGCAATAAATTCTGACATTTATATGTGTATTATCTGCGTCTGTTGTACGTTTATCTAAGAATATTGTTGTACATTCATCTAAGAATATATGCAACTCCCACTTGCAGGTAGGATTTATTAATGAATGGTCTGCCATCTACTATTCACCGACTATCTATAAGCTACTGATGCATTGTCAATAGCAATTTATCCACTATCGCCATCGATTCGTAGGCAGTGGTGAGCCACGACACACGTACGTTAATAACTTACATGTGGCAATTTACCTATCTCCTATCCACTGATGTTTCTATGGATACTATGTTTATCTACAAAACGATTTATAACCATCATCCACGCAAATTGACAATAAGAGAAAATTGGGCTGAAAAGTGCTGTTATGTTTTACACTCAAATGGAATGTAATATGCTTCCTCCTAATTGCTACTTCTGAATAAAACATGATTGAAACTCTTGTATGCCGTGTACTTCATAAAACTCATGAAAAATACAAAATTCAAATATATGAAATGTTACGTTTTCAAAACCACGTTTTGACCACGTTAACCTTGCCTCTTTTTTTTAAGAAAAATTAGAATATTGCGGTACTTCGTCTCTACAATTTGTTAGCATACGAAACTTTGAACCCTTAAACGGAATACTGCCTTCGTATATAATTTTAACACAATTAGAATTGCTCTGAATACAGAACGATCTTTAACCGTAGGATAAGTTTGAAGTCGGTACGCCATTAATCACAGTTTAAATTTGCGTTTCGAGTTAAGTTTGCGAACTACATTAGTAAGTTGCAATGTTCGCCGAAGTGGATGCGGAACATTGCGATATTTCGTGAGAAACGGAAGCGACGTGCCGCAGGGCGATCACGCTGTGCAAAAAGCGACAGACAATGAATGGAGTCTTAAAACGAAGCGGTCGGGAGAGCGCGTAATGATATCTTGATATTCTCGTGCACTTAATGATACCTTGATACCTCCTTTCCGTTTGAAATCTTTACCGCTTGCTACTCGTCGTGCCAGCTTGATGCAATTTCTGCACAGCTGTTGAAATAGAGCAGCCACATTTAAATAAAAACGTCATGTCATCTCGTGAAAATTCATGGCCTTGATATACAATACATATATACACACATACACTATATTATATATTATATACATATATCCCTATAAGCACATAATATTTCTAGAATATTATACGAATATTATTAAATATTAAAATAATATTCCGATAATATTATTCAACGTTTTTAATATTATTTTAATATTATGGGAATATTGTGTTAATGTTATATGTCCGTTTTTGCATAATATTCGTGGTATATTACTTCAATATCCGCGGAATATTATAAAAATGTACAAATATTATTAATTATTGTGATAAAAAATTAATGTAAATTATTTTGCATAAAATATTCATAAACTTTATAATTCTTACATGTAAAAGTTGTAATGTTCTAGATAAGTTAAAATATTGAAATACTGAAATATTAAATACTATTATTTACTTCTTCATATAATATTCATATAATATTATCAGGAGGGGACCATATAACCATATAAGCATTTTTTATTAATATTTCAGGAATATTATTTAATAGAAGAATAATATTACGCGCTTATAGGAATACAATATATCAATTCTGAAATCCTTGAGAAATTTAAAAAGGAGAAACCCCTTTATTCCGATGAACAAGAGAAAAATTATGTGTTGCATATATTTATGTACCTACTCAACAGCAGGCATAGCTGTACCTATGTCTGAGCTATCATTTATGTCCTTGTGTAGTCATCGATCGAGTTATGTAGTAAGGCGAGCACCCCGTGACGACAGAATACAGATGGAACGCATTAAAGCGAAACCATCGCGGTTGTACATTAAAGTTTATCGCGGGTTAGGTAAGATTGCGGTGATTGCACTATAATAATAAAAAAAGTCTTTGAATCGCTTGATATTTAACAAAAATAACTTGTAAGACTTAACTTCAGCAGTAAAATTACGTGTTTGCCAATTATTTTCTTAGATAAATAAAAAATTTTTCTTTCATATTTTTGTATGTTTCAACAAACAATAATGGAATATTCATATTTAAATGTGGCCGACATACAACTTTACGCAATTAATAATAATAATTTGCAGGTAAATGAATTATTCCCATATATATAGATGAAATGAGAATGCCTATTAAATTATTAATGTATGTAGAAGAGAAACGATATGATTTTACGAGCCTACATTTGTACGGATTCGCAAGATCTATTACAATATTAAATCATATTGATTAATGTTTCTGATTAATAACTAGAAAATATCGGCAAAATCAGACACTTCTTTAAACGATATCAGCCAAACGCGAAGTTTCACCAATTGAAATTTCCTACGTATCTAAAATTCATCAATGCTACTCGCTCAATGAATTTCGAATAACAGGGCACTGGGCGCATTCCATCTCATCATTCTTCCAATCTCGCGCTGCTCGCCATCGTCTCGTTGCTTGTCGGACGTTATCCGTTCGCGCGATTATTCATAGAGCATGAATAATGGAACGCTCATCGGCGGAATTGCAGATAACTGTCCTTAGTTCCGAGAGGCTCAAGACGGTATTCGCGTACGACTCGATTTCCGTCGTACAACTGTAACGGCGGGAGCAATGACGAATCTCTGACAGAGATCATCGTACAACTTCATAATCCTCGACCGGGACGAAATCGCTTCACGATCCGTAAATCAATCACGACCGACGAGATCTGTCTAGCTATCGATACAAAAATTATGACGTGCGACACGCCATTCGATCTGCCACAGTGATGCCACTTGTTAATTGTGCAATGTTTGTTCACAATTTTTTCGATTTATATGTATATAATAATCTAAAAATTGAAAATTACATATGTAAGGTGAGCAAAAAGTATCGGATCGGCAAAACATTTTGAAAATGCGACATTTGAAAAGAAAACTTTTCACGTACAAATTGTATCATCTGAAAGGAAACAAATAATGATAAAATTATTTTTTGAAAAAATCAATTTTTTTTTTTAACTGGTTAAGTCATTGCATTCCTACGTCATACATTTGTCTTGTAATCGTAATCACAAGTCGCAGTTGATCGAATATGATATGTAATAGTGTAATCTTTAAATTTAAATCGAGTTTCAATTGTAGGGAAATATACATAAATTTGCAGCTTTATACAAAGAATTTTTTTACATACAAATTATCTACTTTAAAAATAAAGTCAGTATAGTTAATATAAATAAGTAAATGAGTACAGTTTTATAAAGTTATTTTATAAAACCGTAAATAGTTTATTTTGTTATATTTCAAATTCTACTTAAGATTTTTAATGATGAAATTTTTAAAAAGTTAGAATGTATGAATAAAAATTTAAAATTTCTGATTATCAATGATACATTTATTCAAATACTTTACAATAAATAGGGTAAAGTCGCCTATTATGGGATAGGTTCCCATATGAGGTAGCGAGGTTTCTACTACATTAATAAACGCATGTGGTTGGTACCATCATAAACTTATTACTCTTGGAGTGAAATCTATTTAGTAGAAAATTCATTATTAGATCATGCGTGCAGTCGTTGAAAAAAAAAATTTTTGAAATTGGATGTTATCAAAATTTATTGATATCAGTCTTTAAACCATGTTTATTATAAAATAAATAAATGTTTGATGATAAATTCTGCATGCAGTGATAGAGTAAAGTCGTATTGATAGAAAAATACGGGGTGTGATGATTTGCTTAATTATAAATATTAAATTTGGTGATCGTGAAATCGCAAAGCGTGGAACTCTTAATACGAGACACTCAAAAATCCCCATTTATTATTGCATATTCTGACTTCGAGAACTTTCCAAAATGCTATAATAAAATTTTTCATTGAAGACTTTCGAATTATGAGGGTTGAAAGTTATGGCTTTCAGCATTAGCACTGAGACTTTAAAATATCTCGAAGAGAGAATAGATTTTGGAGAAAAATGTTACGTACCAAAGTTTTTGAGTATCGAAAGAGCTATTTGATTGGTCAACTAGTTTTTGAGTTTAGAGCCTAATTTGAACCTAGTAAGATCCAAGTCGATAAGACCCATTTCGTATAAAAAAAACCTTTGTATCTCATATTAGGAATTTCTTTTTCTGAATTAGCAAAATCGGCAATTTTGGTAAAAAATTTCATATACAACAAAGTATAACTATTATCGATTGCTAACTTTTGGCGATAAAACTTAAATATATTTACTATAATTTGAATATAAAAATAGGAGTTAATGATATAAATTAAATAAATTATAAGCCTTTAAAAAAAGGTATCTCATAATAGGCAACTTTACCCTATATTTTTCTTAAAGCATATAGGAACGATAAATTACACTATAAGCATCTAAATGATAAATGATAAGCATCTAGCTTTTTGAATTTATGTAATATATATTTTCCTTTAAAGAATTCGAATTTTTTCGTTTTGGCTCCACTCTGTGCCGCGACGTCGGTAAATAATCGAGCTTAGGCTCCACGATATACATATATATATATATATATATATATACGCGCGTATCTCGAAGTGCTTCCTGCATCTTGAACTTCGCGTATACGCTTCCCTTCTTCTTTCTATATATCATCGATTACACGGGACGAAGTGAAACTCGGAAACTCGACTCACGGAATCTCGCGTGCGAATACGGCGGATTATGTACCTCGGCAGAATAAGCCGCGCCGTAATAATTTAATAATGATTTCCCGAAGAGGAAAAAAACGAAGGAGAATCCCAGTGCGCAGAAATGTTCATAATTAAATCGCCGCGGTAGATTCGATTTCATTACCCCTTCGCGGTCTCTATTTTTTTTCTACGCTCGCGATGTCAGCAAGGATATTAAAATTTGAATAAGTTCGAATTATGACGGATTAAAGATGAAATGAGAGATGATTAAATTAGAGATGAGATTTATAAAGAGATGACGAATTAGTGATTAATTAAATCCACGTAAGCTCATATACATTTGCGTATTGGAAAATTTCTTTAGGTTTGGGAGATTTGAAGAAACAGTGTTTTTATATAAATTTATATAGCAGGCATTCGAATGTATATGAAAGCCAATTAATTAAATTTGATAGAAAAATATCCAAATTATAATATAATAAAATACCACAATTATCCCGGTCAGAAAAAAATAGTTTATATACTTTTCACGGATTACCTAAGCTTTTTCGGTTTTTAATAAAGAAAAATATCGCGAAATATTAATCAAGTTAACATAAATAATATAAATATAAAGTTTAATGAAGTAAAGAATTTTTCTTTATATGTATATAAATGTTTGCATATTGATCATAAATAAAAAGAACTAATTCGTTCGAATAGTCAACGTTGGAATAATGTGTTTCTTCTGTGATATTTAACTAATTAAACAGATTAACTCTCGTAGAATAACGAATAACTCGTACAATAAGGTTATCTTGTAAAAAAAAATAATATTAGAGAGGAATTCATTGCCGTTACAGGGAAAAGAGCAAGATTGCACAGCGGAAACGTAACACATGGTATAATACGTTAAATGATCGAGACTACATTCCGAGAACTAGCAATGCGCATACATCAATTTTCGATTAATAATGAATAACTAACAAGAGTTTTATTAATTTTGCTTTTGCAAAGAGAGGGGAGAGAAGAAAATGCGAAAAAGGAGAATTTATTCCGTGTCGATGAAGACTTCCTTAGAATCGACGCTTCAGACGCTTCGTTATTTACAGTGTACCGTAAAACACTGTTGGCGTTTTCCGCTATAATATGGAACCATTAAATCGTTTGCTGCTATTTATTGCAGGATAGGATACAGCAACATCTGAACTTCCTTCTTTCTTACGACATACATAATTCGAATGTACCGTTTTGTGAAACATTTGAGATTTTTGACTAAAAAATGATCAATTTCAGTTTAAAATAAAATTATATTGTATAAAGAAGAGTTACAGAATACGTACTGCTAGAGTTATTTTTTATTATATTTTCTATTTGATACTGGTTTGTTTGCAAATGAATATTGGAAGTTGTAGCTTGATGTTGCAGGTACCTATTATTACAGTATTTAATCTTTTAACAATGACAAAATAATTTATTATAAGCCTTATTACAACATGCTGCAAAAGGTGCGATTTAAGTAACTGGCCGATTAAACCAAACCTGTAGATCTAAATTACCTTCGAAAGTATCGAATTTATGAATTTAAATAATTAAAAATGTAAGGAATTATTAACTAATACTTCTTGTATCAATAATTTATCGAAAAAAATCAAATCAAATATTAATAAATAATTATTAATAAATAACAACAATGAAAAAATAAGAATGTCGAAATAAAACTGGCTTAAATTTATTTCTTCAATTATTTTTATTTATATCAATTATTAATTTTTCTATCATCACTCATCAGGCTTATATTAATATCATTTATTGTAATAAAATTTATGGTACAAGATATAGACATATACAAACTTGATAGATTTTATAAACATTGCAATTATCTTTTTAATAATTGCAAATATTTAATGTAAAATATTCTATAATAAATTTTCCTTTGTAAAAATATAAAAATTTAGTATAAAATTGCACGATTACATTATTATTATTATAGATCGATAAAAAATTAACATCAATTGTATCCAATTTTTTTAAGTGTTATTAACACACCCAAAACCAGATGTAATCTGTTAAATTTTTGTTTATATTATTCATTTTTTATTTATTTCATATTTTTGTCACTAAATGTTGCTTATATATTAAATAAAAATATGAAATATTGATAAGATACGATTTAAGCGACCGGTACAAATTCAGCATCTCTTTCCTATCGTTCACTAATTGTTGAAAAAATAAATTTAAACATTGCAAATTTAAATTAAAATTACTGCAGTATGTGTGGAAGTTATTAAAGACACTTGATTGAGAAGAAAAAGATCGCAAAATTTTCTTTCCGAATAATTTGTTTCGGATGACATTCCATTTCTATCTCTTTAATCCCACTTATCTCTCTCATCACGGACGAACAATTTCACAAGAAAAAGGCGTGAGAAGTCGGACTGCCATTCGCGCAACTGCTGCCAGGAATGCAACGGTTACCGAAATCGTTGCGGGACAGACGCACTATTAAAGCGTGATATATCACTGCCAGCGTAAACTAGCACGGGGAGGAAGGCCCTATAATTCACAAAGAGACTAGGAGGACCGGTCTGAATACCACGCTGATGGGCAAAATTGTCGCCAGCTTCATTCGCGCTCCCGGGGAAGTCGGAAGGGTATTTTGCCCGAGATTTTTTCGCCGAGACCCCTCTGAACGCGAGGACATAAATCACACATTCCCGGCACGTGTCCTCGAAGTGGTGCGGCGAACGTTAGGTAACCGTGATGAGAATACAATTATGATAGCAAATATAAAATGTAATATTGTTTCCTAATGATATGTATTTACTTTATTGAAAAAAAAATTAAATATACAGATGAAATAAATAATTAATTTTCTAAAAAAAAAACCTTACGTCATTTTTTAGTACATTGTATATTGAACAGATGTGACAAGCTATTCTGACTGTAATAAAAAAACACGTTAAAATTTATTAAACTATAACTGATAACGATCAAAATAAAACGTATACATTTAAAAATCACGTGTTCTTTTAAGGAATCAGGTTTAAACTTTATTTTTCCCGATTTTTTCGATGGAGGATTAAAAGACTTGTCCCCTAATTCAATTTTCTTCTAGGAAAACTTAAAAACCAAACCCAATTAAAGTAGACGATGTTTATTAAATATTTAAAAAAATGTTATATTGAAAAATAATAATTTAAGAAAAAAAACATTTAAGAAACATTGTCTGCTGATTGGAAAAGACAAAGTCTCGTTACCAAGTCAAGATTAATCGCAGATATAAGCTAGGGCCGAGGCTAGGCAAGGTAATTTGCGAGAGGAAAACTATCGCGACTACGTCGCGATTATCGATTCTCGTCTCAGCGCCGCCGTGTGTAATTTGTCAAGCATTATACTGGAGCGATATCTCTGTCATTCGCTGTAATTGTCACGACGACCGCGACGGCCGAACTAACGCGTCGCGAATACGCGTCGGAACGGCGGAGTGGCGTGTTTGTAATAGGATGACTGCGGGCTTGGCAGATTTGCACAGCTCGCAAGTACCATGGGAAACGAGCCGCTCTGCCAATTTCATTACTCGTGCCGTATTACACGAACTCCACGACTCCCCGTCAGCTCTGCTCGAATAGCTCGAGGTGCGAGAGTTTTTCGTTTCGGCGCATCGGAGCGATTACATCTGATTTCGCCCCGCAGCATTGAGTTATGAATGCTGAACACTGTTTTATTTGCGAGCATATTGCCTGGATGCTGCATGCGTCTTGTATCTCTCCGTGTATCACGATTATATAATCCTGCGAGCGAGATTCATCTTGCCCGGCGTTACTCTGTCAATAGAAAGTTTAAAAGGATCGAAACCTACGATATGCAAACACAATATCTCACAAGTTTCGAAAAATAAGAAAAATGAGGAAATGTAAATGTGAGAATAACAAATCAAGTAGCACTGGCAGTACAATACTATTAGAAATAAATGTTGAACAGAGAGAAAAAATTGTAGTGATGGCAACTATAAGAGGAGAACCATACAAATTTTGTTAATATAATTATAATATATAGTTAAGTGAATTATATTATAGTTATTGCAACTAAATTAATGATTAAGAGAACTAATAAAAAATAGTTGTAGTATACTATATAATAAAGTAATTAGGAGTATATTTTATTAGTTTTCTTAACCATAAACTTAGTTGCAAGAACTACAATATAGTTCACTTAACTATATATTATAATTATATTAACAAAATTTGTATGGTTGTCCCCTTATAGTTGTCATCACTACAATTTTTTCTCTCAGTGTAGTAATAATTTAAGAACATTTTTGCACATATTAATTTTTAATAGGATTTGAAATTTAAAGAGAGAAAGAATAATATTAAATTATTTCTTTCGTTTCTATTTTCTTCCAGGATCTAATAATCTAATGGCATTTTAGGATCGTTAGATTTTACATTAGCAAACATTTCTTTCAAATAATAATTAAGAATATCAAGAGAATTTTTGATTACTTAATTACTTTTCCGAAACATGATTCAAACGTCTACGTTTGTGTCATACGTTTATGTTATCCTATGCTATTCTATGCAAAATCTGTCATTCTACAGTCATCCTGTATCATCGACTACCCTATAGCACATCCATCGGTTGCGTGAAACAGGATCGTAAAGATATCCCCGTGGTATCATTATGCTCAACAGTAGTGGCTTCATAAACAGATATATGGCTCCGCAGATTGCGAAAAAGGGTTGATGTATTCAGCCAATTATTTCCGCCCTACATGAGATTAGTCACGCAAACACGTGTAATTACGATCGTTATAGATTTTATACTTGCGTTATCAAAATCGCGCATTTGAAGCATTAATGATACGTTTGATTGTGTAACCAAAGTGCTTCATACATTGCCTTGTCCCTCTCAATCTCTCTCTTAATTACAGATTTTCATTGCATACGCGTTAACGAAAACTGATCACAATGTTCACGTTTTCTAAATGCGGAAATCTGCGTTTAATATATATTTCATAGATTTATGTATCTTATGCGTACATTTCATCATAAATTTTATATTTTATTTGAATATATGTATATGTATATCTGTCTCTTTATGTTATAATTACGTTTACATTTCACTCACGTTGTAACACAGAAAAAAAATTTAGTATTAATTCAAGAATTCATTGTTTCAAAATCCTCTTGGAAAAATTTATAATCTTAAATAGACATAATTTGTTTTCATAAAGAGAAAAATTTTCTCCAAGTAAGCAAATTATGTCTGTTTAAGATTATAAATTCTTTCAAGAAGATTTCACATTCTTGCTTATATATGAAACAATGATTGTTTAACAGACATAATTTGCTTACATGGAGAAAATTTTTCTCTTTATGAAAACAAATTATGTCTATTTAAGATTATAAATTTTTCCAAGAAGATTTTGAAACAATGAATTCTTGAATTAATACTAAATTTTTTTTCTGTGCAATAAAATTTGAAACCGATTAAAAGAAAAGTACGTCTTTCCAGAAAATTATTTATGTACGTATCGTTCTGCATGCAAAATATAATAATACATGCGGATAAAAGTTTCAAAGACATTTCAAGACATAAAGTTTTCAACGTAACGGAGAACTTAATCAGAGAGATTTGTCACGGATATGACGCCAACTTCATAAAGCCACGACGTGCTCTCGGAGATATAAATCCATTCTCGAGAACACCTCGGGGAACATACGTGTGAGCAAGTTGACAACGGAACGGCGCACACAATATATGTCGCACTGCATGCTCTTCTTGACAGTGAAAAAGTTCTGAATTTTACACAGACATTTATCGTAGTATAGCAATATACTACGAGAAATCTTATCGAATTTTTACGTCAAGTCCTATTACTTGCTCGATTACCAGTTATTCAGGAATTATGGCGATAAAATAATTCACGCAAACGCATATATATTTCAATCGATTAGGTTGGTAATAAATATGGCTGGATAGATTATGAAAGATTGTCTAATACAATTATCATAGATCCATTAAAATTAAAAAGTTAAAATAAAAATTAATCAGCACTCACCGATACGACAAGAAACATTAAATCTCAAGGTCTAACCATTTGTTTAAAATTAATTCTCAAAAATCGCCTTCAAAACGGGCCGTAAAACGAGAATATCTCCCCAACGCTGCAACGTAACTAAATAAATTTCATAAACCAACTTTAATATCTTACCCAAGGGTCAAGGGTTGCTCCACTGTCGCCCGATGTCGTCAACCTGGCCACCTCGTTCTCTCCTCTCCTCTCGTCATTCGGCCGTGTAATATGTACATCACAAAAAACTCACTCGCGAAAATTAGATTAACAACACACTCTTGCATATACTAATTGTCGATCGCCCGGCACTTCGCATGATCCGTAAAATCGGACACCCGCACACGATGTGATCCATACGAGAGCATTCGACGTGCACCTAACCACTAACCCGTTTCACACTGTCTCGACGAGTTCGTTACGGCAATTCGCCAGCACTTTCATCGATGTCGATTGCACTCGCGAGCGACCAAATATACAATGCGAGAGAGACGAAATATGTATCAAAAGCCGGCGAAAGAATCTGCTTTCGCAAAACTTCCATCGTGTCGACGCGAACGTGGTACATGTACTCGAGAGGCACGAGTTCGCTTGCCGACGGCCGAACGCATTGGGTACATTAATACATCGTAACAATGGCTCGCCGTGGAACACTTCTGTCACCCGTATACGATGCATACGGATGTACGAACATTCGACAAGGCCGCGAGGACGCTGGGACGCGAAGCATTCGCGATTTGCCTCCGCTCCCGGCGACGCTCGACGTGAACTGACCGATCGTGACGTCACGCTAGTACACCTAATTTCACACTGTCACGACGAGTCCGTTACGGCAATCCGCCGGCACTTCCATTGATGCCGATGACACTCGCGAGCGATCAACGCGAAATATATATGCGAGAGAGACAAAATATGTATCAGAAGCCGGCAATAGAATCCGTTTTCACAAAACGTCTATTGTGACGACACAAACGTGGTACACTTGAGGGGCACGAGTCCGCTTGACGACGGCATTGGGCGGATTAATGCGTCGAAGCAATGCTTCGCCGTGGAAATCGGACACTTCTGACATTCAACAACATCCGATTTCTGTACGAAAACATTTGACAATGTCGCGGGGGCGCGGAGCATCAATGACTCGACTGCTCCGGGGGGACGCTTGACGCGAACTGAGCGGCGTGTGACATTACGCTAAAATGCCTAATTTCACACTGCTACGCGAGGATATCTCCCGCGCGCGGGAAGTGAACTTCTTTGACGATTTTATGTTTTATCGATAGAAGAGACAATTTTATTTCATTTATGAACTTCGGGCGGATATGATATTCGGTTTCGGTACAAACGAATGCGTAAGGTAAGAATGCTTTAGTCAGGAATGACAACAATGTTACAACAATTTTACTGTACGATTCACTCTAATAGCACATGCTATCAAACGAATATCGTAATATTTATCATAGAAATAACGTATAATATCACGATATTGTAAGAATATTTGTACGATATCTAGAATATTCTAAACTGATCTATTTTTTTATTTAGATGAATTTCATGACAATTTTATATCAAGAGGTATAAATAACGGCAAACACTGTTCGTTGTATTTGTTAAAACTTACTGCATAATTATTTATAGCAATACCTATATTTTTTTCAAATTTAAATTTGCAATTATTACGAGAAAAAATGTAGGTATAAAGTATACAGATGTAATATGTATATAGAAATGTTTATGAATATATGCTCGTTAAAATTTGACGGACTTTAAGCATGAGTAAGGCGCATTTCGCCCATTTCGTTGAGGATTTTGAGAAAAAATATACATGGTACGAAAATACGGCGACGAGTTCGAAGTATTTGTAAACAGTCATCGGTGCGTGGTGTTATGGTGTTGCGCAAGAATACAATGCGTTTTTTCTCGCGCGACTTTCCCAGAACCTGAGCCTCGAGCATTGGATGGCGATCTTGAACGCGGTGTCACACGAAACAAACACCAGGCTGCATTATTTTACTCATGTCGTGAAAACTTGCTGAAGACGCCGTAATTTCGAATTTGATGAAATATTACTGTTTTAATACGTGATCGTTTGATCGTGTCCGAATTTATTACATCTGGTAAAGCTTTGAAAGCTTTTCTCGGTACGATTCATCAAAGAATATTAAGTGCCGCAAGTTACATAAATATTACGATATTCGTTTTATGTTAGAGTAAATCGTGCAGTGAAATTGTAACGTCGTTCCTCACTAAAGCATTCTTACCTTACGCATTCGTTTGTGCCGAAACCGAATATCATATCCGCCCGAAGTTCATAAATGAAATAAAATTGCCTCTTCTATCGATAAAACATAAAATTGTCAAAGGAATTCACTTCCCGTGCGCAGGAGATATCCTTGCGTAGCAGTGTGAAATTAGGCATATTAGCGTAACGTCACACGCCGCTCAGTTCGCGTCAAGCGTCCCCCCGGAGCGGTCGAGTCGTTGATGCTCCGCGCCCCCGCGACATTGTCGAATGTTTTCGTACAGATATCGGGTGTTGTCGAGTGTCAGAAGTGTCCGAATTCCACGGCGAAGCATTGCTTCGACGCATTAATCCGCCCGATGCCGTGGGCCGTCGTCAAGCGGACTCGTGCCCCTCAAGTGTACCACGTTTGCGTCGTCACAATAGAAGTTTTGTGAAAACGGATTCTATCGCCGGCTTCTGATACATATTTTGTCTCTCTCGCATATATATTTGGTCGCTCGCGAGTGTCATCGGCATCGATGGAAGTGCTGGCGAATTGCCGCAACGGACTCGTCGAGACAGTGTGAAACGGGTTAGAGGTTAGGTGCATGTCGAATGCTCTCGTACGGGTCATATCGTTTGCGGGTGAATGTCAAAAGTGTCCGATTTCACGGGTTGTGCGAAGTGCCGGGCGATCGACAATTAGTATACGCGCGAGTGTGTTAATCTAATTTTCGCGAATGAGTTTTTTGTGATGTGCAATTTTGTGACGGAATGACGAGAGGAGAGGAGAGAACGAGGTGGCCAGATTGACGACATCGGGCGACAGCGGATCAACCCTTGGGTAAGATATTAAAGTTAACGGTTTATGAAATTTATTTATTTACGTTAAGGGGGTATTCTCGTTTTACGATCCGTTTTCAAGGCGATTTTTGAAAATTAATTTTAAACAAATGGTTAGACCTACAGATTTAATGTTTTATACTTACATTTATTTATCTTTAAAGAAGCATTTCATTTTTTTTCAAAATTTTTTATTAAAAATTATAGCAAATATAAATTATTGAAGTTTACAGTTCTTTTTCGTCGGGCGTCACGATTGCTACCGTCCTGTTCAACTAAAATACAAAAAAATTTTTAAATTTTATTCCTAATGAATGTGGCTATCGTGTGAACCAAAATAAATTAATTTGAAAAAAAATTGACAAAATGGCGGCACTTAAAGTGTAATAGTCTGATTTTTACAATAAAATCTAACATTTCGCAGTCCGAAAAAATAGTAATTTTAATGATATCTAAAAGATCCTAATTCATACGATAGCCGCAATCATTAGGAACAAAATAAAAAAAATTTTTATAATTTAGATGACCAGGATGGTAGCAATCGTGACGTCCGATAAAAAAGAAACTGTAAACTTCAACAATTTATATTTGTTATAATTTTTAATAAAAAATTTTGAAGAAAATTGAGATGCTTCTTTAAAGATGAATAAATGTAAGTATAAAACATTAAATCTGTAGGTCTAACCGTTTACTTAAAATTAATTCTCAAAGATTGTCTTGAAAACGAGCCATAAAACGAGAATACCCCCTTAAATATTACATGAACAAAAAACTAACTAGTTAAAAGCTACCTTTAGATAAAATTAAATTAAATTAAAAGTTAATTTTGAAAAGCATTAACCATATTAAATTATGAATTCGTAATTTTTTTAAGGTTAAGTTACTTAAAACATTATAATATGGATCATGAAAGAAATTTAATATTTTATTTATTAAGCTTATATGAAATAACAAGGGAATATTATTTTTTATATGCGAATGTAGTTTTGCTTGTATAATTTTTTTTCTCTTACACAGATAAATTTTTTAATTTCAACTATTATAGTTATTTTTAAAACACATAAATTTAAATCATTAACTTTTTTCCCAAGTTAAAAAATCATCCGAATCGTCTATGCAGAAAAGAAAACAGTTGAAAGAAAAAATACATTTTCATAAAAAATATTTCTTGTTATTTCATAGATTTAATTTACAAATAAAATATTAAATCTATTTGATAATCCATATTGTAATTGTTTTGAATATTTTATTGATTAATAAAAAATTACAACTTTCTTTAAGTTAATATAAATAAAAGAAATTTATTTTGGACGCTATTATAATTTGGATTTATATGCACTTTACAGATCAATGTAGCTGCGTTACAACTCCGTTGCTGCGCATCGATCCGGTGAGTTGTAAAATTTCTTTGCTTATAATATTTGTCCCGAGCACCTAATTTTTTAAGATGACTTCACTCTTGTGAACTCCTGTGAACGACTTCTAAGTTCTGTAATATACATATATTTTCGATTTATAGCACAGTGTAGCATAAGCATAAGATCGCTGGACTAATGAGCATTTTACTCCTGATAGGCACATAAAGTGATACAAATTTTTTAATAATTGTGTTAAGGCAATACATCATAACACAATAGTGTCGTCGAAATAACATTTCTAAATAATATTTGTCAAAAATTAGACAAATCTAATGTTTGACAAAGTAATGACTAATTAAAAAATTAAAAGTTAAATAATACAGTTAAATATTAATAACTTTTAATTTAACTTAATTAATTTTAAATTATTTAACATAATATTTGATAAACGGTCAATATTACGAGCCGAAAAATTAAGGGTGTTAACAAAATATCTTTAACAGTTCGAGCGTTTCTTAATTTTGAATACTTTTTAAATTATTTAATTTTTATTTAATTTTTAACTTTAACTAATTATTTTTGAAATATTTTTGAATATAACTTTAATTTTTCAACTTTTTATAAGTTAAAAATTTATTTATGTAATATGAAAAATACATTTTTACTTAAAAAAAATATTTCTTTGTTAATTTATATAAACTTAATTTACAAGTAAAATATTTTGTTTGGTGATCCATATTATAATTATTTTGAGTTATTTAACTTTAAAGAGTTACAAATTTCTAATTAAATATAAATGCTTTTTAAAATCAGCTTTTAATTTAACTTAATTTAATTTTAACGTAACTTTGAGTTAGTTTTTTGTTTATGTAATTTTTAACGTAACTAAATTAATTTTATAAGCCATTAATTTTAATTTAATTTAGTTAAAAGGTATATTAACTTATTCAACCCTAAAGGTTGAAGTATAAGTTGTTTCGAAACTAATTTTTTATTTAAAATATTATCGTGCTGAATGTGCAATATTTCATATTGCAATATTTCTACATTAATTTAGAAATAATTTAGAAATAATTATATTTTTATAAACATGTGAATAGATTAATTATATTCCTAAACGTTTTTACATAATACATTATAAAAATATTTTTTTTTAAATTAATGAACGATTACTTTCTAAATTTAATTTTGCAAATATGATAATTCGCCATATAATCATAGTTTTGCCGAAATACTATTTTGAAATTAATTACACAACAATTATCAATATTTTATAAAAGGTTAATACTTCTACATCTATTCTTGTAAATATATTTACACAATTGCAAATTATAATTTTTGTCCAAGATTTCATTATATAATTTAATAAATGTTCTCTGGATGTAAATCAATATTTATGTTGAATGCTCATTATGATTTAGCGGTCTTATGCTTATATTACGTTATGTATATTGTGCATTTGGACTCTGCGTCAAGCGCACAAATCTTGCAGGATATTAATAAATGATTATCACGAATATCTGCGTCAAATCGTTTCGATCTGGCAAATCGTTTACCGGACTGTGCTTTCGATGTGAAAATGATAGACGTAAATTGTGATTCGAATCGACAAGAGGCTTCACGCGTGATGTGAAATATATCCGAATTCAAACGTCATCGGAGAAAGCTATACATATCGCCCGTGAATACCGCGCTGAAAGGACAATTTATAATTTACTCCTCTCAGTTTGTTTTACATGATGTTAACCGCGCATAATACAATACTTCTTCTATTGAGCCGTCGCTCGCATCGCCCCAATACGTCTATTGTTAAGGATGTTTTGGTTATACAATATGAGTTAAAAGTCATCAAAATTTAAAAACTGAAGGCTTCCGTAATTTATTCCTCTTTTTCTTAATCAATAACAAAAAATTTTGATCATAAATGCCCAAATTTTGGCCTTAAAACTAACTGCAAAGAAGAAAACAATGAAAAATTTGATTTTTATAATGATTTTTGCAGCGAAAATTACTATATTTTACTGCAGTTTTAAATAAATAACTTTTAAACTAATAAGTGGATCTAAATGAATTTTTGCACGAATATTTATTAGAATTTTATTAGTAGATGTAAACACATTTTGATTTAATTGATAATGCTACTTTTCCATCAAATTTGCAAATGAGTACTGCAAAACGCGATTTTATATAAGAATCAAGCGTGTAAAAGCACAGAATTATGAATTATAGTACCTAGATGTGATACTTTTCTTAGCAATACTCGGACTCCCGGTGTGCCTTGGATCTCTCGTCGCGATTCGTCCTTATTATTTTCGGATTATAAGTACGGTGATCATATTTTCTTAGAGAAAATAAAGACAAATCTGAAAATTTTAGTGCTTTGCTTCTACATATTTCCAAACCAGTTTGTGACTGTCAGGAGTCTGGGCATCATAAAATTTTCTTTACTACCAAACTGAGATATCAAGTAGTTTTCTGATAGTTTAATACCCGATTTCTTCGCACCTCCTGATAGTTACCTTCAAGATATTGTTCAATTAAGATAATTGTTAATTAAAACCCAGATAGCGAGCTGATGTTATTTGTCATCACTTTAACGTCAAAATGTCATCGAAGACGTTATTTTGATGTCAAAATGACAAATAACATTAGCTTACTACCTGGAAATTCATTTTCTTTACTGAAATCTCTGGTTATGTATCTAACAAATACATAGCTATGCTTCATACTACTAACTTTCTACACAAAATGTATTACATTTTTCCTAGAAATTACCATATTCTTTGAGAAATATGGATAAAGTTATCTAGAGGTGAAGAAATTGGGCACAAAATTAGTTTAAAGCTATCAGATATGTTGGAATAAATCCTTGGATTAAATCTGTGAAATAATAATAGGTTTGAAATATTAAAAAATGAAAACGGATCTCTGATCTGAAATAATTTTAATAAAAAAATAAAAACAGGGGAGACCAGGGCTATTCGTTGCAGTTTTTTTTCTTTTGCGTTTCCTGAATCCTGTATTCA
>QKQZ01008105.1:0-16271 GCA_003595255.1 Solenopsis fugax | reverse complement strand
TTATTTTAAAATTGATTGTTATATTGATCACATATTATGATTACGTTGCCATAGATTTTTTAAAAATAATGATTAATATATTGCTAATAAAATTATAATTTTAATATAAATTATTAAATAATCTGAAATAGTTTTTTTAGTACATACAAATTGAAATAAGAACGCTTTTTACGGTCAAGTTGGATCTTAGTGCTTTTTATAATATGTAGTTTTTTTAGTACTTAGATTTCTAATATTTTTTAAATCTGATTGATAAAATAATTTCCAAAATATTATTTAATGATTAATAAGGACTATATGAACAATCTTGAGATGCAACTTCGGTTACGCGGCTACATGTTTAACATATATTTCTTATATAAGAGTGAATCAAGTGCAAGTACTTATTAAAGTACCTACATACTTTGTTATGTGTGTGTGTGTGTATACATACATATATATGTATATTCTTGCAATTGTCCTTAAATAAATATTAAACAAGAAACAAAAATGTCCATTAGAGTACAAGACGACATTTTGATTTTTCCAAAAAATATATCTTAGTTATTCATATATAATATATATGTTTAAAGAGAAAAATAAGTATATCTATTTTTTATTGAAAAAAGTAATGAGAAAGAAATAGTAATGACCATGAAGAATCCTAGATTTAAGTTTTTTAAATTTATATTTGGTATATTTTCCACCAATTGTGTTGTAGCGAAACTTTATTTCTATCTAAATATCGAAATAAAAATATAATCCTTTCACGTTTCCGTAATTTTACTTACCTATTACTGATATTTAAGTTTAATTGTGGAGTAGGGATGGGCGATACAGTAGAGAATATCGATATTTCTGTTATACCGCCAATCTACTAGACGTAAAAGAAGCGCTATCGAATCAAGTGAGCGATCTAATGGAAATATTGATACCATCCCTATTGTGGAGCAAAGTAATGAGGTACGGCATAACTTATTTGAAAATAAAATATATATGGGTATTCAACAACAGATTGAGAAAATAAGAAGCGTTTTTAAATGATAAAATGAGACAAAACTTAAGACTATAAAATTGCGATTAATCTTTTTTTAATTAAATGTTTAAATATTCAAGTGCTTTGAGCATTTTTTACGTAAATATTTAAATATTCAAAATTATAAAATCAAGATTAACAAAATTTTAATTTTAATTTAATTTTTTTTCTATTTATGTCTAAATATTTATTTGCAATAAACGCTTTTTAAGTAAATATTTAACATTTCTAATTAAAAAACTAAGTCTTAAGGGTCATATTTACATGCGTCAAAACAAGGATCTAACTTTGCGAATTTTTTGTAGAAAAACAGAAAAAGATAAAAAAGTCGTGTTTGTTCAAGCTATTCAAGTTTTTTTTTAAATTATGTTTACAAAAATGCGTGACCATAATATCTTGTAGATACTGTTTGACTGTTCGACTTATAATTTTATACATTTTTTCTAAGTAAAAACTAAAAACTAGTGCTTGACAGGGGATTTCTTTTTTACAATGTTTAGTTTTTCTGTCGTAGCCAAAAAATGAGCAAAACATAAGGCTCTTCTCTACTCGCCGCGGCCATATTGAAGGCGTGATGTCAGAAGTGTGAAATGACACGTAATTTTGTCCGACGTCCCATTTGTAAATCAAGACAATTTAGATAAAACAGACTAATGAGATAGCTTTAAAACACTTGTAAAAATGGGTAAAGACTATTCTTTTTCCGCCTAACAGTAATAGTCGTAAAAAGCACGTAAAGTGAAACCTATTCAGACAAGAAAACACACGAGTAGCTACTGAAAGGAGTGAAAAATGTGCTTTTATGTATAAAATTTAAAGAAATTTTACTTGTGGTCCATTTTTACGAATTTGATAAATACGAGACAATTCACATTTTCGCAATAAAACGCATAATAACGAAATGACATGCACGACAAAATTTCATCGTCAATCTGTCACGTTCCACGCCTATTAGTTCTAATTTTGTCCGCGACGGAATGTTGTTACCGTCAACGCGGAGTTCTTGGCTGAGGCGCAAGGAGCCTTAATTTTTTATTATCTGTCAATAGTTAAATTTTATTATGTTTTTGCGACTGAAGAAGACCAAGTAAAGTTGAAACTTGTTTCGTTATATTATTTGTGATATTTCTAACTATAGATTAAACATTTTTAACGTCTGCTAATTTGTTACTCGTTCTTGGCCTACTTTGAGAAATCGATTAGTTTTTAAAATACAATATCAATATTATATATATATTAACATACAATACAATTTAATTTAATTCATTTAAATACATTTTGGATTGTTGGGGTAATCACGAACCCCACATGGAGGAGCCACCAAGGGTTTTGTTTTTTTTAAATAAAAGTTGATTTTATTGTTAAATATTATCAAAATTGATTATAGTAATAAATACTTTGTGTATAATTATAAATAAAATACTTCACAAATCTCAAATTATCAAAAAAGTTTTAATATATTTTAATATATTTTATCATGCTAATCTTTATACAGAATATAAATATCTACAAAATATATTTAACGTTCACTCTGTCGGTTCTCTCTCTACCGACGGGGATTCTCTAGCTGGACCAGAATTTTCAAATTCCGCTGGTTCCACAAGCCGCTTCTTTCCATACGGCGGCGGTCCAATTAATTTTTCTACATCGTCGTACGACAGTGTTTCTTTTTTCAATAGGGCTTCCGCAAGCTGTGTTTAATAAAAATTTGTTTTTATATATGTACAAATTTTTATATACATATACATAAATACTGCTGTTTAATTGAAAGGAACTTTTTACAAAAACCAAACATCAAAAAAATTATCATTTTTAAAAAAGAAAAAAAATTTTTCATCTTTATAAACCTCGTTATACAGTCTAGTTTTCACCGAGGTATTCATTTATACCTAATGCAGCATAGAATCAACTTTAAATCGATGGAAATGGCGTTAGTTTGCACTCATTTTACTTTCGTTTCGATCCACAATCACTTTACTTCCGATGGAAACAGTACACTAACTTTTATTTACACCGAAGTAAAACCGAATTGAGGATTTCGATGGAAATTAAACGATGATAATTTTTCTATGGATATAACAAAAAATAGGTGTAATAAAAAGAACAAAATTGTAGATTTTAATTAATATTAAAAAAACCCATTTAAAAGAAAAAAAATAAAAACCCTCCGGACTTGTTTGGCTAAGGAGAAAATTTTATATCTGTTACTTATTTATTCCATATCTTTCATCATTTATTTAAGATTAATAAATTTAAAGACTATATAACAATTCTTAGTAAGTCAAAACAAAGTTTGACCCATGAGAGTCGACATGAGATGTTTGTGTACACATAGAATTTATTAATAACTAGATATGTTGGTAAAGGGCGTTCATTAACGCTAGTTAACGTAACTTGACATTAGTATGCAGACGATGTTTTGATTCACAATTCGAGTCCTCTTCAGTGCATTCTCATCCAGTACGGATCAACCAAAATCTACTTATGTGTTGAATAAAATCCTTATTGTGGCAGCGAGTCAATTAGTAAAAAGCGATATACTATTCGAAGTGTGTGCGTTGATTTTCATGCGTCTATTATTTTTCGACAATGAGTCATCTTACGATTTATTATAAATAAATTGGTCAAACGATCTGAATAAAATTAACAAAGAGTATGTCACAAAGAACTTACAAATTAAATGGAAATTGCGAATACAAGTTCGTTAACAGATATTTGTCCATACGTTGTAAAAATGGAGTACGTGTTTTCATCCATTAGATGTTCACAGATATTCCCAATGACGTTAAATGTTTACTACAGTTAGGTGAAAACTTTAGTCTCCCTCCTACTGACAAACTTAGCAGCACTATTGAGTTTATAAAACATGTAGAGGATAACATCAAAAAATTTAACATTACACATTAAACTGAGATCAGAAAGACAGTTATCCCTTGGATACAAAAAATTGGTAGTGAATGTAAGCACAATAGAAATAATAACAAGGAAATATTATCTTCTCTCGTGAATACAAAAACTTTCATAAAAAATAATCCTCACATTATATTCACACGTGCGGACAAAGGTAATATGGTGATTTGCATGAATAATGATGATTATGTTCATAAAATGGAAACTAATTTAACGGATGAAAACACGTACTCCATTTTTACAACGTGCGGACAAATATCTGTTAACGAACTTGTATTCGCAGTTTCCATTTAATTTGTAAGTTCTTTGTGACACACTCTTTGTTAATTTTATTTAGACCGTTTGACTAATTTATTTATAATAAATCGTAAGGTGACTCATTGTCGAAAAATAATAGACGCATGAGGATCAACGCACACACTTCGAATAGTATACTGCTTTTTACTAATTGACTCGCTGCCACAATGAGGATTTTATTAAACACATAAGTAGATTTTGGATGGTTGATCCGTACTGGATGAGAATACACTGAAGAGGACTCGAAATGTGACTCAATCACTTTCTGCATCTTGGACTGATGTCGGCTAGATATATTATGAATACACTGAAGATGACTCCAAAGTGAGTCGAAACGTTCGTTTTCTTTATTATGTTATATGAATAAACATATGTAATAGTATCTATGTGTTTTTGATTGCGCTTCTGTAACCGCGCGGACTCCCATTAGCCTTATTGTATTGTTTATTGTTTGTAATAAATAATATTATCTTTCAGCTTCAGAATATCATATCAAAAGACAAAAAAAACAAAACAATAATCAAAAAAAATTTTTTTTAGTTAAAACTTGTCAAAATTTTGAGTACAAAACTAACCCGCGGGTGGATGTACGCGAATGGGGATATGGAAAGGAAATTGAAGCTAAGATGGTGAATGGAATAAAGACCATTATAGGAGATTTTAGGAGGAAGGGAAGCACAATATGTATGGAGGAGAAGGAGATAGAAAGAAACTCAAGAAATGATATGGTAAATAAAAAAAGAAAATTGATAGAATGATTGATAGATGGGTTACAGAAAGAGAGGGTGATTTGTTTTGGGAATTAAATGGAGGAATGGAGGAAGATAGAGAGGAATTTGACTGAAACTAAAGGAAGAGGGAGTCGATCATAGACTGTACTGGTAAATGAGGAAGTAATAGATGAGATAGTGCGGTTGAAAGTGAGGAATAATAAATTCGGATCATCACCTGGTTGATGGTAAGAATTAGGAGAAGTATTATTAGGAAGGATAAAGAGAGGAAGAAAAAAATGTGCAAGAAAATATGGGATGAGAAGGGAAAGGAGTCATGTAAAAGCAAATTGGAAAGAGTGAAATTGATGGGGGGGAGAGGGAGAGGGAGAGGGAGGGAGAGAGAGAGAGAGAGAGATAGCGTGTGGAACTGGGCAAAATACATCTTTAAAATATTTGAAATACAAAATACTGGCAATCTTGATATTTGAATTACAAAAAATAAAATACTTTTAATCTTTCGATTTGAAATACAAAATACAAAATACTTCCAAGAAATACAAAATATATTTATAAAAATTGTGATAGTATCAAAACTGTGAACAAGAAATTATATTGTCCGGTACTGATTATTAGATAGAATAATAACCAAATATATAATTGAGTATTACAGTATAATAATTCTAATAGAGATCTGTCCTATAAAAGCAAGGAAACAGAGAATATAGCATAATAATTGAACAAAAAGCCACTTGCATAATAATTAAACAAAAAAATAATGTTATTTGTCACAAACAATTTGCGAGAGAGCGATTGAGAGCGATTTCGTATCATGAATGTCTTGATTGATTACAGAGAACTTGAAAAAAATTAACTGAAAATTAATCAAATCACATTTAAGTTACTATTGTTGTCAAGGATTTTTATCAAGAATTTTTTGGTATTTCAAATACAAAATAGATTGAAATTGTATTTGAAATACAAAAAGATCGAATAACCTTTTTGAAATACAAAATACTTTTAGATGCTCTGAAATACAAATTGTATTTCGAATACAAGTATTTGAAATGTGCCCAGTTCTGTGTATAGAAGGATGAAAGAGGTTAGAAAAGATAAAGAGAAAGGGAGGAAAGAGAAGAGAGGCAGGATGATGGAATGAGGATTGTATGGAGAAAAAGGGAAGTGTGTTTTGGTTTTTCGATCATTTGCGTGATAAATAGATGTCACACTGATATCAGTTTGTTTCACAGATGCTGCTGTATTATTAAATTAGTTTTTATTTATGCCATTTATTTATTGCTGATTGTGAGGAAAGCTCTGCGTAGCTCGAAACATACAGTTACATTAAATGTTATTATTCTTGATTTGATAAGTATTCATATACGTCGGTTTTTTTTATATATAAAGTCATTATTGTTAATTTGGTTCGATTTTATTTAATACACACATATGTTCATTTGAAATAATTTTGTTGTTTGCTCGTTATTGATTTCAGATTATTATTGATTACAGCTTGTTATATATATTATTTTGGGTATAGGAAATATACAATAAGATATGAAGGGGAGAAAGGTGGCCGGAAGACTGGAGAGAAAGGGTAGTAGTGCCAATAGTGAAAAAGGTGCAAGGAGATGTAGTGGGAAATTAAAGAGGGGTGACAATAATGCCGATTTTCTATAAAGTATGTACGGCAGTACTGGTGGAAAGATTAAAAGGGATGAAAGGCATGATTCCACCTAATCAAACGGGCTTTAGAAAGGGATTGAGAATAATGGATAACATTTATATAATGAATTACTCGAAATAGGTAATAATACGAGTAAATACGTAAATTAAGAAGAAAAGAGGAATGTTAATAGCCTTATTCATGGACTTGAAAGCAGCGTTTAATTCGGTAGATAGAGAAGTTCTGATAAAGATGTGAGAGGAGGCTTGATGGAGAGAATAGGAGAAATATTAAAGGAAACGAAGAGCAGAGTGAGTAGGGGGAGAAATTTTAGATGGCGAGGGGGATGAGGCAAAGGTGTCTATTGAGCCCTCTGCTATTTAATTTGCTGAGGGTTGATTTGGAAGAAAAGATGGGAAGGGTGAAGTGGGGAAGTTTGAAATTAGAGGAGAGCCTCCCTGACATATATGGATAATATAGTACTATTGACAAAGGACACGAAAATTTTATTAAAAATTGGAAGAGTATTTGAATAGAAAAGGATTGGAGGAGTTAGTAATCAATAATAATCTTAAAGTGAGAAAAACGAAGTGAAAAGGGGAAAGGAAAGAATAGTTAAAATTGACTGGAGATGAAAGGGGAAAAAGATAAAGGAAGAGAAGTCAAATATCTTGCATACACGTTACAAAGGAACGGAGGATAAGAAGCACATATAAGGGATAGGATAGCAAAGGCGTCAGCGATTATGGGACAGGGAATGAGTAAACGGAAATTTAGGCGAGATTGAAGGAAGATATGGCTATTTGACTTGGTATGGATGGTGATGAGCTGTGGAGTGGAGATATGGAGCTAGAAAGAAAGGGAAAGGATGGAGAAGATGCAAGAGAAGTACCTGAGATGGATATTGGGAGTGGAGGGGACAACTTTGGGATACTTGGTAAAGAAAAAGGTACACAGGGAGAAGTTAAGGAATAAGATAGAGGACAAAACGTGGAGGTTTGTTAAGCCTTATGTCTACGATGCTAAAAGTCAATCTGAGAGATCTCGGACAGAGAGAGAATTAGCTAATCGTATTTGTACAATTCCGCCAATTGACTAATACAATCGGTCCATTCTCTCTTCATTTGAGTTTTCGGACCGATTTCTAGCATCGTGATACAAGACTTTAGAGGGAAGAGATAGTGAGTTAGATGTGTTTAAAGGAGTTAATGGAGAAGAGGTTTAAGAGTAATGATAGAAAAAAAAGAGGGCAATTCGTGAAAGACAGAGAAGTGAGATTACAAGAATGGGAAGAGTAAAGATTGGAGAAAGGGATTAGGTTTGAAGAGTTGAAAAAAGGAAAAAGAGAACGAGGAGAGGTGGGAAGAGATAAGAAATTTTATACCGTATTCATTGGAGAGAACGATTATGAAAAGAATGCGTTTTTGTCCGGTTCGGTCAAACTAAGGTACTAGATTAAGAAAAAATGCGCATCCGCCATATTGGCTCCTAGTCAGTGCAGGGAATTCGACCAAAGTGAAGATGCCATAATTTTGTTTTACGTAAAATCGTAGAATTAAGTAAATAAAATGGGCGGTTGCAGGCCCATTTTATTTACTTAATTCTACGATTTTACGTAAAACAAAATTATGGCATCTTCACTTTGGTCGAATTCCCTGCACTGACTAGGAGCCAATATGGCGGATGCGCATTCCTTAATCTAGTACCTTAGGTCAAACGGCACGTCTAGTTTACCTCTTTCACGCCATCAAATCCTAATGCATTATATTCGACATTTAATCGTCACATATAGCGGTACTGCATTTGCCAACAATTTTTTGTGAAAGTAATTTGTACAATGGAAGAACATTCAGACGAAATAGGAAATTTCACTTATTCCATTTACAGAGAGTAGATTATACGCCGAGAAGTGTACGACAATAACGCAACATGTCTTCCATAAAATGATAAAAATTGACTAGTTTTGAGAAGTCATATTTCAAAAATTAGCCATATTTTGAAGTTATGCCTATGAAGATTTTTGTTCAGGGTGTCAACATCTTTAACATATTAAAAATTCAATCGATTTCACCGAAAGCCAATTTCCATTAGTTTTGTTGGTCCTTTCCATTCAAAAGATTTTTTTATATTTTTCATTATTTTGGTGACATTTGCTTAGAAACGTAAAAATTGATATTTTTCAAGAGAGTATTTCCTAAAAACGTTTTGTAACAGTTAAAAAAAAAATTATTTTGTGATTAAGTTTCTATATTCCTTTATGAAAAAATATACCCAATTAGGCGTTGGCGGTCGGAAATGACACTCAAATTGAGTGTTAACTTCCAAATAAATTTCCAACTTGATAGTTAACAGCTGAATTTGAGTATCATTTCGGATCGTCAATGTCTAGTTGGTGTATTTTTTTCGTAAGGATTTTATACTTATGCAAAGTTTCAAAATTTTTTTGAATTTTACACTTGCCGAATTTCCTTTGTCAGATTTTTTAAAAATAGATTTGTTTGGTTTTTGTAAAAAAACTCTTCAAATATATTCTTAACATACGTGAATAAATAAATAAATATAGGGGAGAGTGGGGTAAATCGGACTATGTTCTAAATCGGACCTTTTTAATTTAAATGAAGACGGTTAAGCAGATTTGTGTGCCATTTATAATGTAAAGTCCTTGTAAGACATCGAACATGTGACAGCAGTTTGACAGTTCTCTGTCATAACATTCACAGAATAGATGCAAATATGTATTTTCAGTCATCGTGCAAAAATTTTTTTAAAAAAGAAAATCCTTGTAAATTATTATTTAAAAGATGTTAAAAATTTGAAAGATAATTGATTTAAGATAATTAAAGAATGTAGAATTCAAAAATATTAAGCGTTTTGTGATCACTTTTGTAGTTTATTGTAAAATTTGTTCCAAAGTTTAAAAGAACTCGGANCGTGTCCAAATCGGACCTTTTTTTAGGTGTCCAAATCGGACCTATAACATATACTCGTGAATGCCAGGAAACCTTTTCACGATTTATGGTTGTTTTTTTTTTTTGGCTTTTTAGTGAAAAATGGGCCGCACTTATAAACGAAAAACAGACAAAATAGATATACAAGTGTTTCAGCTTGCTGTTCTCGATATAAAAAAGGGAAAATCATTAAGCTGACCAGATTTGGTCCAAGGAACATTAAATCAGTAAAATATCATAAATCATCAGACTCAGATTGTTTTTATTTCAATTTTAATAATATAAACTGTCAGTAATTTCTTTTCTGAATAAAATTTTTATGCTTGACCGCCAAATTACTCGTTTTTACTCAATTTTAACAAAAATACATAAAAAAATTCTATCTAAAAATCTATAAAAATAAAACGTCCGATTTGTACCAGGGGGTGGTCCGATTTGGAATCAATAGTTCCAAATCGGACCGGAAAAAATGTTTTTACATTTTCCTTTATAGTTCAATACAGATGAGAGATCGTCAAAATGGTCTTAAGCAAAAATGAAGGGAATTAAATTATCTTTCCAACGACACCTTCAGTTTTATGATCGGACTTTATTTGTATCTTATAGAGAGCAAAAACTGCAACTAGGTCCGATTTATCCCACTCTCCCCTATACATATATACAATATATATACATACATACACACATACATACATACATACATACATACATACATACATATATACACACATATACATACACATACCGTATCCAATTTGTTTTTGTTATCTAAAAGCAACTGTCGAGTTCGTTCGTACGCTTCCCCTATTATTCTTCTTACTTCGGCGTCCATTAAATTGGCTAATTTTTTACTATACAGTTTTTTATTTTTCTAGAAGAAAAGAGAATTTAAATACTTTCACGTACAATGATTATAGAAAGATGCTTTCACGTACAATGAGTATAGAAAGGACTTATAAAAATATTATTTCTTACCGTGCTGATCTGTTCCTCGTCGAAAGAAATTAAACCCACAGCAGGACTCATTCCAAATTGTTGGACCTGAAGATACGCCGTTTTCGTCACCGTCTTCAAATCATTTTCAGCGCCCGTCGAGATCTTATCGAACGTCACGTATTCTGCGACTCGACCACCTAATGTCATACACATGCGTTCGAAGAGTTGCTCTTTACTGTAGAGCTTCTGATCGGATTGAGTGTATTGCGCGAATCCCAGCTTTAAGTTAGTTCGCGGTACTATCGTTACTTTGAGCAAGGCATCAGTATGCTCCAACAACCATCCTACTAGCGCATGACCGGCCTCATGATAAGCGACGACACGTTTTGTAGATGGTGTTAATGGATTATTCCTCTTCGCCAAACCACCGATTGTTCTGTCAATTGCGTATGTAAGATCGCTGCTATCTACTTGTTTTTTCTTATCTCTCGCGGCATGAAGTGCAGCTTCGTTGCAGACATTCGCTATGTCGGCACCTAGAAGTATTACGCTTATGTAATAGTTGAAATAATAACACGTAAGGTCACTATACCAGTTAATGAATAAATAAGAAATGACATTTTAATAAAATCTGTATGAAAATTAAATCTAAAATATATTAATTGATTTACAATTTATTATTTTAAAGTCTTATATTAATATTTTTCTTTAATAGGCATTTACTGATTGATGCATTGTTCAACAACTGATGCAGTAACCTTATAAAGCGTTATTCTTTTTATAGAAATGCAATACCGCTAAAACCAGGCGTGAGATAAGCTAAGTAGCCCGAATATTTTGAAGGTTTGTCATGCAAAGATATTTTTTTGAGATGAGTCTCGAAGATCTGTTGTCTCTCCTCTAATGTGGGAAGATCGATTAAAATGTGACGATCGAATCTGCCGGGTCTCAATAACGCCTTATCCAACACATCCGCCCTATTTGTTGAGGCCAATATAATAACATTTTCTTTCGCTATCATCCCGTCCATTTCTACTAAAAGTTGATTTAACGTTCTTTCGGATTCACTGTCGGCAACTCCCAGTGAGCTCTTCGAACGTTTTTTTCCAATTGCATCAATTTCATCGATATATATGATGCTTGGTGCTCTGTAGAAAATTAAAGCAAATATGTGAAAAATGTTATTAAAATAAACTGAAGGAGGTTCTCCAGTCTTTTTACATAATATGTAAGAATTTGACCAAATTTTGAGAATAAATTTAATATATTGGTGTTCGCGAGCTCAGCGGACGCGTGAGCGATCGCGTGAGAAGTGTTCGACGACGCGCGAGCCAGGGAAGATCGACTTATTACTCAGATGAGACATTAATTCGGATGAAAAACAATTTACTAAAAGATGACTATTTACAGTAATATGGACAATACGTTCCACAGTAGTACTTTTAAGATACCGCAAACAACGGAATTGAACTTTCCCACTTTGACGCGACGAATTATATTGAATCCAGCCGAACGCGACGGAATTTTGTGAAGGCCGAAGCGTAGGTGGTGCACAACTCGCCTAAATCAAATATTTGGCTATAACAGTCTCGATTAACGCGACCCACAGCCCACAGCACGGCAGCGTATGAAGAAAGCTAGTGACTTTCTTTCGCCTTTATTCTCGAAGAACGAAACTATACACACTGTCACCTTTGACGATCAGGATCTAGTGCGAGGCGGTCGCGCGAGATAGTTTCTTTTATATGGTTACGATTTAAACTTCTAAATTCGATTTTAGAATGTCTATTGTTTTCTGACAGGTCGTGAATAACCATTAGAATTGTTTTGTAATTAAATTTGATTCTCTCGAGAGACCGCATGGTGGCTCGCATCGATTGGTGATTGATGTCGCGGGATCTTGTTCAATTCGCCGAAGCGTGGCCAACGGATTGCGCCTGGATTTGTTGGCACGAGGCTGATCGCGAGTCTTCACAGCCGTATTACGCCAATTTTGACTGCGTTTAATCATCACACTAATGAGACGCTTGATTTTAATCAGTTATTAGTCGATTAATAATTTGCTTGGTTGCAAACAGTTGGCGTTCCTAAATTTAAAAAAATTTTTTAACTGTAGTTTTCTTTAAAATATAACTTTCTAAATTAACATTAAATTTTATAGGAGTTTTAAATAATTTAACCGCAAATAAAATATAAGACTTTTGAAAATTTATATTTGTAAGAAAGAAAAGAATTTAAAGAATATTTTGGAATAAAAAAAATAAAATTTTATCGTGTTCGTGTAAAAATATAAACTATTCATGAATTATAAAATTGTTTTATATATGATGTCATATTAGTGAAAATATAGCGATGATGTCTCTTATTACATTAAATTATTATAAACAATTTTTTTTCAATTTTTTTCACATAAATATTTATCAACGTTTTAAAAGAAAATAACAAATTTGTTTTATTGTGTGTTTAAATTTTGTTCATTCTGAAACAATGACAAAAGCTGTGTAAAATATACAGGGTGAAGAAAAAGTATGGAAACCCTGAAAAATCTCGAAAAATATAAGTTTTACAGAAAAGTGTTTCAGATAAAAGTTGTAGGACATAAAATGGTCTATTTATTGATGATACCAGTTTGATTCTTGGGAAATGTCGCCAAGGTCAGGTCAAGATCAAATGGATTTTAAAAAATGGAATACCTCATTTTTGATTCCAGAATCTAATAGCTGATGTAAAGAGCTTTTCAAAATACTACAACAAAGTTTATTTTCCTTAAATACTTTCCGAACTATGACGCTTGAAAGTTATAATATACTGTAGCTTTCAAGCCTCACAACTCGGAAAGTATTTAATAAAAAATAACTTCCTTATAATGTTTCGATGTTCTCGAGATCGACTACAAGAAGAGCTACAGTATACTGTAACTTTCAAGCTTCATAACTCGAAAAGTACTTAAGACTCCTCTCTACTCGCCGAGCCATATTGAAGTCGTGACGTCAGAAGCGTAAAATTGCGTGAAATGACACGTAATTTTGTCCGATGTGCCATTTCTAAATAAAGACAATTTGGATAAAACAGACTAATCAGATGGCTTTAAAACACTTGTAAAAATGGGTAAAGACTAACCTTTTTCAGCCTAACAGTCAGTAAATAGTTGTAAAAAGCACGTAAAGTGAAGCCTATTCAGACAGGAAAACACACGGATAGCTACTGAAAGAAGTGAAAAATGTTTTTATGTATAAAATTTAAAGAAACTTTACTTGCGGTCCATTTTTATGAATTTGGTAAATACGAGAAAAGTCACATTTTCACAATAAAACGCATAATAACGAAATGATATGTACGACAAAATTTCATCGTCAATCTGTCACGTTCCACCGCCTATTAGTTCTAATTTTGTCCGCGACGGAATGTCGCTACCGTCAACGCGGAGTTCTCGGCTGAGGCGCCAGGAGCCTTAAGGAAAAATAACTTTATTATAGTGTTTTGAAAAGCTTTTGACATCAGCTATTAGATTCTGGAATCAAAAATAAGGTATTCCATTAAAAAAAATCCATTTAATCTTGACCTGATCTTGATGATATTCCCCAAGGTCAAATTGGTATCATCAATAAATAGACCATTTTAGGTCCTACAACTTTTATCTGAAACACTTTTTTATAAAACTTATATTTTTCGAGATTTTTCAGGGTTTCCATACTTTTTCTTCATATACATATATACATTTAATACAGTTCTTGTCATTGTGCAAAAATATATATAAAGAATTTTAATGGTTGCCCCAACATTTTACCATAAGAAATGATTTACCGACTACAATTTTAAGATTAAACCTGCATGTGTTTATACATGTACATACACACATTCAGGATGAATATTATAGATACAGCCATTTCTTATAGTAAAAGCAATCATTAAAATTCACTCGTGTGTGTGTGCGTGTGTGTGTGTGTATATATACATATTGGGTGTGTGTGTGTGTGTGTGTGTATATATACATATATTGGGTGTCCCAAAATTCCTGCATGTGGAATACTGAACATGATTTTTTAACTCTGCAAAAAAAAAATAACTTTTTCTTTAACAAAATGTTTATGTGGCGTTTAAAAGACTTGTATTTAATCCTTGATTTTTTCCATATTGTATTGCTTACAATATGAAAAATTAATACAAATAAGCGAAGAAGGAAGGGCCCGTCACGGAATGTAAGGAAATCCAGGTTCGAAATATTTTTCGCAAAAATAAATTCTTTACAGTATTTTAACCCTTAAACACACTAGGAGGTTTGGAAGATCCCCTGTGATATTTCAAACGCTTGTTGAAGACGGAATGAGATAGGAGGTTCGGACCAGGGGGGTAAAAAAAGTTTGAAATCTCCTGTTTCGATTGATATGGTTGATCAACTTTATTGGTCAACTAGAATTCGAACGGCACGGCAGCAAAGTTTTGTTGGGTTCTGTGGGTCTTCCACCATTGTGTGTAAATGTAACTTTTTTGTGAGTAATCTTATATAAAAAAAAGCCGAACAAAACACGTTCGAAGAGGTCCGTTCGTGTATGTTACTCGCATATACTCTGTCTAAAGTTAGAATACTATATGTATAGTGCTGGAAAAGGTGGCTTCTGCGCAGGGTCCGAAATATACCATGAAACACATCAATTTTCAATTTTAGACACCTTGAGTTAATCAAAAATATTTCATATTCGCCTTGTACATAATTATACTTTTTAATAGGAATGACAATAACATAATTTTTTTCTTGAAGGTATGAAATCTTTAACTTTAAAATGCTGTATTGTAAAGTTCTTAAAAGTTTTTACAAAAATATGTGCAGTGGAGCGGGGTCACTCTTCGCTTTGATAGCTCGTATGCTCTCAGATTTGAGAACCGAGAATCGAGAATAGGATAGCCAGTTGAACGTTTGATACGATAATTTGATTACACACGATCACTCACATTTATTAAAATTATAATACAAAAAATAAGGCGGCACGGCTGTGATGGGAAGAGAGAGCAGACGTTCGGAAATCTTGAGACTGGTCTCTCGTTGCTGTATGATACGTGACCGGAAATCTTCTGGATAGAACCGAGCTCGGCTCCGGAAGCGACGGATATCTTAACGCATATGGAAAAGTGCAGCGACCAGATCGCAATCGCGAACGCGAGAGAAAGATTGTAAATGTAATTTGGAGACTCTCGGCGCGGAATGGCGGCGAATCGGAGCATGCGGCGGTGGAGAAAGCGCAAGGCACGCGCGGTTGCGGAATTTACAGGTTATCGAAATCGTCACGAATATTGGTACGGCTCGCGGCGCGAGACGTTGAACAGAAAGGAACAATAACGACGAATTGCAAATTTACCGCACACAAAGATCGGCACGTGAGCTTCGATTCGCGCGCCGGTATCACGTTTACGAACGACGTTACTTCACGCACAACGAGCAAGAAGCAAGTACCGGATCGCGCGATGACGATTTGCGCAAATACTCGAATTTGTGGTTCTGCGCAGATTGTCGCAGGTTGGTGCCGCATGATTTTCGCGTGATCGGTATATGATCCTCGCGAACGCTTTATTGGATGAGCGCAGAGACTCTCTAATATAACGCTTGAAATTAAGTTCCTATAACGCTGACGAATATGGAACAATGTGATTTAAAAAAAAGTGGATTTTATAAACCCAAAAATATCTCATATTCTCCTTGTCACATAATTATATTTTTTAAAAAGAATATCATAATTAAAGAACAAATAAAAATTAAGGCTCATATGAATAATAATTCAACTTGAATATAAAGA
>QKQZ01008103.1:0-10667 GCA_003595255.1 Solenopsis fugax | reverse complement strand
ATTGGAGATATTCGACCGTTAATGTAATACATACAAATTGAAATGAGAATGCCTTGTACGGTCTAAATTCTTTACAGTTTTTTCAGGGTGGATAAGGGGTCTAACATCAAGATGCAAGTTAGCATCGATAATTATTAATTATTTCTAATTTAATAAATGTGATATTACCTGTTCATGTTTAACTTATAGCTGCGTTATGACCGGAAAAATTTCGGCGCGTAGTCAGTTGAATTTGAAAAAAGGTATATAAAAATCACACAAGTAAAATTTATAAAAAGCACTAAGATCCAGCGTGACCGTACAAGGCGTTCTCATTTCAATTTGTATGTATTACATTAACGGTCGAATATCTCCAATTTTAAATCACGCGCCTGAAACATGCGTTCTTACTCATATACGATTATTGCGAGAAATATCACCGAGGCCTCAGTGGTCGAAGTGGTAAGATGCCCGGACCGGAGATCCGGGAGGTTCCAGGTTCGAACCCTGGCTGAGGTGATATTTTTCGCAATAAATTCTTTACAGTTTTTTCAGGGGGGATAAGGGGTCTAACATCAAGATGCAAGTTAGCATCGATAATTATTAATTATTTCTAATTTAATAAATGTGATATTACCTGTTCATGTTTAACTTATAGCTGCGTTATGACCGGAAAAATTTCGGCGCGTAGTCAGTTGAATTTGAAAAAAGGTATATAAAAATCACACAAGTAAAATTTATAAAAAGCACTAAGATCCAGCGTGACCGTACAAGGCATTCTCATTTCAATTTTTATAATTGTTTTTTATAAAACTTTATTACAAATGTTGTTAAATAGTTATTCTATAAATATATAATATAAAGCTCAAAAATATGGAAAAAAAATTTCTATATCTTTCCAAACCGATATATCGGTTCTGGAGCGGCGCCATCTTTTTCGTAGATCGATGCAATGACATAGTCAACAAAATTCCAAGTCTAAAACTGTAAAAGTCGTCCTCAGAAGGTTAATAGAAAATCTTGTTTTATGTTCGTTATATGATTGTGTATGTATTTGTACGTGTGCAATTAATTATTGTTTTTAACGTAGGTTCTATTAGGTTTATTGGAAATGTGCTGTGACGCGGATAAGTTAGTGCCCAGTCTGACATACGGCCTTCCTCTCACCCCGCAAGCCGACACTTGTCGCACGGCACGTCACGCTTTAACATTGATTGCTACCGCTAGGCCAGCTGCCTTTATCACCACGATGGCTCGCGAAGTGGCCAGATTTAACACTCTCCAACAGAATGCTCAGACTTTGAATGTCAATCTGGGTGCAAGTGTTTTGACCAGGGCGAAGCCAGAGATCCTTAGGATCGTCGAACAACTAATTGACAAGATGCAGAGTGAGATGAGCGATCTTCTTGTAGAGGTATTAATCGAATTTTGTTTTAAAAACAAACTTAAAAAAAAAAAAAAAGAAAATTTAGTCTATGCCACACGTTTTACGTATTTATAACAATGTATCTGTATTTTCATTAATTTGCCTCTAATTAATTACGTTTCACAGGTCATGGACATTATTCTACATTGCCTTGATCCAGGTCATTTGAAAATGAAGCCTTTGAACGAAGTATTTCCGGCAGTGTGTAGATTTAATCAAGTAAGCTACGAATACACGCGTGCGCATAAGATACGCATAGGATTTCTTACGATTGAATTATTTATATTATTCAAAGATTGTGAGTTGATCTTTTAAAATGCTGTAATTACATAATTAAATCTTTATTGTTTATCAAAATTTTGTCAAGTTGTATAAAACAAACTTTTTATCGTTTTCAAAGTTCTATATTTTACATAGATGTTTACAAGTTATTTTTAAAATATTTTATTTATAGGTCAGTCATTGTCCAGCAACGCGCAGGATAGCAGTTGGCGGTCGCGGCGGTCAGCTGGCATTATACGAATTGCGAGGTAACGTCAAATGTCAAACCGTTTCGGCTCATTCAGCGCCAGTCACCGCGTTGGCCTTTTCACCGGAAGGAAAGTTCATCGTCAGTTATTCTTGTTCCGAGAATAAACTATGCTTCTGGCAGGTAAAATATCGCAATGTCTAATTCTAATTCTAATTCTTATTGCCAATGTTTACGCTTATACTGCTCTCGTTGACAGTCGATTGCACAATTAGATATAAAGATTTTAATAAGATGTGCTCTATTTTATCCAATGTTTTATCATCGTATTCTACGACATACATATGACCGATTATTTCGTGATTTTCCAGCAAACCAGTAGCGGCATGTTCGGCCTGGGCAACTCGCAAACTCGCTGCGTCAAGTCGTACAGTACCGCGCCTATCAACGACGTAGCCCGATTGAATCCTATGCGTTTGGCTCGGCTGATTTGGATCAACAATCGCACGGTCACCTTAATGCTCGCCGATGGTTCGGAAACACGCTTCAATGTTTGAACGCCATGAGAAATCGGTCTAGAGGTATTAATGGTTTCATTCGGCAAGCGAAAGTAGCTTGCTCATTTAGGGCCGACAGCATCGATTGATCTTTGTTTATACAGTGTTCTCTTTTTTAACAGATTTTTCACACAGGAATATTAGAGATAATTAGCAACAACACTGTTTTCAATGAATGAATTAGTTTAATAGAGAGCATCTCTCGCGAGTTAAAGAATGCTATTTTTAGTGTTCAGATTCTTATAGAAGAACGATTAACAAATAAAAAATATAAAAGTTCACGTGTATGTAGCGTAAAGAGTATAGCAATTTAAAGAAAACACTGCATATAAATCAGATTTTAGCATAAACTATTTATTAAATTCTCTTTGTTTATCTCTAATCGAAGCTGTCGGTGCGATTTTAGTTGAAATAATTCGCGTGTAAACCAGGAGCGCCATCGCCGATTTCGGCGTGCTCATTGGTACTTAATCGATAATATTAATACTGAATAATCGGATTTTATTGTATTTCACTGTGTATGATACGGCTGTCCGGATCCAATCTTACCTAAGCTATTCTCCTCTTATTGTTAGATAAAGTCAGGACCAGGACCAGTGTTACTTGGCGTTAGTTGCGTGATTCGAATACACGGTTCATCGCCAATAATTTCTCACGTAAATTGTGAAGATTAGAGAGATTATGCGATGCGAATTGGTTCCTGTTAATCCTCCGGAAGTGTCTTGCAGCGTTTGTAAGATATATAATTTGTCGCGTATCTGCAAAGTTTTAGTTTTAGTAATAATCGAATATTTTGTCATAATTTAGATATTGATACGATAGAAAGAAGGACAATTTTCATTTAGCTTTGTTAGGCTGCAAAGCCACGAAAGAGGACATTTCTATTGTATTTTTATCATGTACATATAACGCTTGAAAGTATACTGCCACTTCCGGCGGATTAAATTTGTATGTTTCGTCGCTTCTCTTAATTTTTCGGAATCTTTCGAATCGTCGAATTGTCCAAATCTTCGGATTCTACATCAGGTGTTTACGAGTCGAATGTTAAGTCAGATTGTTTTGAGATGGTGCATTTCTTGATTAAAGCAAATAAAATGTCAATAAGAAAAAAGAGTAGAACAGTATATACATGTAGCTAATAACGAAAGGCAGTAAGGCAGTCGTGACAGTAGCTTGAAGGTTCTGTCACATTTAATACCCGTTACGTTAATTTGATGAATATTCCACGGTCGAATAACCGATATTAGTATTTATTTTATCATTTAAGATAGAACCGAGATCGATCAACCCGAAGACATCGCATCGTCGCTTTTCTCTCGTCCCAAATGGAGATTTCTCTCTATTTGTGAATGACGAAGCGTCGCGTGCACAGGTTATACATATAGGATTAATTTATATTATTTTTACTATACGCGGATTCGCATTACATGATGCCACTCGAATGCGTATCGGGTGTGCCGTAAGTCGTGTGCAATTCTTTCTTCCTTTATTTTTTAATCCATTGCGAAAACAATTCTCGTTCTTCTCTTGAACGTGTTATTTATTTACAATTCTGTAGTATAATTCTCTCACTTTTTAGATGCGTGACTTGGGATTCATTCCGCATGAATCTTGCGATTGATGATTCTTTTGCCGAGATTCGAACCTAGATCGCGAAACGATTAATAAATCGGCAATGTATGGATTAGGTTTTCGATCGATCGCGCTTTTTCTCGTGAGAACATTAGCAAGACAAATTGAAGGAACATATATGGATATATATAGCTTTAAACTGCTCATAGAGTGTATCATAGAGCGATGTAAGATTGTGCTAGTAGGAATAATTCTTAAGTATATACTATAGTTTTGAGAATCAATCGGTTTTACATGTCAAAGTTACGTTTATATAATTACGCTTATATATAAGTTATGAAGTGCTTTAAAACTACCATGCTCTTCTTATTGTTGTGTATTTAATTGTTGATAAATTCGCGTGATTCAGAATTTTATTAATTTATTAATTTAGTATACAATTGATAAAGAGAGCTCTCTCTCTCTCTCTCTCTCTCTCTCTCTCTCTCTCGCGCGCGCTCGCTCGCTCGCTCGCTCTCACTCTCAGAAGAGGAAGTCTTTAGAGTGAATAATCCAAAATATTGGTCGTCCACATAACATTTTTAAATCATTTATAATTTTATTTTTAAATGCATTATTGAATACTTAAATATTATTAATACTTATATATTTACTATTTATATAATACTTATATATTTTTAATATTCGTAAAAAAAGTAATGGCATTACAAAACTGCAATTGCGCCAAAGCGCAAAGTGACGTCATTGTTTCTTTTAGAAAAATTAAAGACAGTATTACACTCAAATCTACACTTGTGGGCTGATTATTAAATATCTCGATCAAATTAAATTTTAAATTTAGATCATACAAGTTTACATGATAAGTTTACTTTAAGCAGAGAAGAGCTTACTGCTTGTTTAATAATTTCTTCAGTTTGCCAAATATTCTTCATCTTCAATTGTTTGCAATTCAGTATATGTATAATTGTAATGATGCTCCGAGTTCTATTAGGAAGAAAAATTGACTCAAAATTCAATTTTGAATCAATTATTAATATCAATTATATGCAGGAGGACAGAAATAAGTTGTTCTCAAAGTTCAATATGTTTTTAAGAAATTTTTTTCTTCATAACAAAATCGTTTATTCATTATACTAGCGCAATCATTATCGCATATCTCATTTTATGATACACATTTCTAATGCTGGTCGCATCGCGCAGGCGTGTTTGCGATCTTTTCTTAATTAATATCTCTTCGTTGATAGATTCGGAGAACGATTAGTTTCCTAGGTCTTAATATAATTGAAATATATACAGGGTGTAACTAAAAGATCGGACCTGGAGTATACCATGAGATAGAGGACATGAATCCAAGTCGAAAAGTCCTGAGTCATTTTTTTATCTAAGCCTTCTGTTCGATGTTATACGATGTCAAAGCTAGCGAATCAGCGCCCGTCTATAGAAGGAAAGCAGGGAGCGCGCTCCGCCCGTCTATTGTACGTTCCTACTTTCCTTCTATAGACGGGCGCTGATTCGCTAACTTTTTTCGAAAAAATGACTCAGGACTTTTCGACTTGGATTCATGTCCTCTATCTCATGGTATACTCCAGGTCCGGTCTTTTAGTTAAACCCTGTATATCCTGCACCAAACTCGTTTTTCACGAGAAAAAAAATCCTGAAGGAAATAAGAACGTATAAAGAATATAGACATTCTCTTTTTTTTTTCTTTTTCTCGAAACTTAATATTGATTTTAAAATTAACGAGACCAGCTCGTCCTCATCGATACATTCTACGAAACTCTGCGAGTGATGCGAGTCGATAGCATTTCAATGATTTAATCGATCGATTATGAAAGTGAATTATCGTCTGATTGATCGCGGGCGATGTGTATACATACATGTAAAACCGAACCGCGCCTAATGGTATTTATGTAATTTATGGATTCAATTTCTTGTCTATGCATTGTAACCGATTGTGTGCGCACTACCTTCCGAGCCATGCTCCAGCTTGGTGAAGCAAATTATTTCACATATCATCGTTCCACTCGTCTCATTTATAATTGTCGACAGATATGTAATAAAGAGAGAAACCTCGATCATCTTTTTTAATACATTTTTTTTGGAGCGATATTTATGAGATTTTTCAAAAATCTAAGTGTATGTTTTTAAATATATGAAATTAAGATATAATACAAATACTAAGAAAAGAAATTAAATTTGATATGAATAATTGTAATTTACATTTTTCACTCACACACATTCGTAACATTATGATTTAATTGATAGATAATTTCTTATCGACTTTTATTACAATACTAGAAGAATTTGCAATATACATATAAAAATAATAAGTCATCAAGACCAAAAATAAGTGTAAATAAAATCTTCGAACCTCGAGTAGCGCAAATAACCGCCATGTTGGACCTAATGCTGGTTGGCTGAAAAGTGTGGAAACCAGAATCACTGAACGCTCATTGGATGAGAGACAATACTATCTATTAGGTCCAAGAAGTCTGCATCTAAGGACCACTTCAACCAACTCCGATTAATTTTAATCGGAATCAACAGTGTGACCAACAGCAAGACTAATGATTTTTGGTAATATTGCTGATCGTTCTTACTCTATAATTTCTTTATGATATTCGTATTTCTGTGTGAAATACATTGTAAATACATACACATAGATATATATATATATATATATAACATAAAGATACGAAAATAATGAAGAAATAATGGGTTAAGAACGATCAGAAGTATTACCAAAAACTATTAAAATCTTGTTGTTGGTCATACTGTTGATTTCGATTAAAATTAATCGGAGTTGGTTGAAGTGGCTCTAAGTTCAAAGGATTGCGTTACTCTTATAATATAGAGTTCCTAAAATAAGAGTAGAGTTCCTATATTATTTTAGGAACTCTATTTTCGTATACGAAAGTTTTTCACATGTTTTCAAGAATAGGACACTACACTCGAAACGAAAGCGCTATTACAAGAGAGACATCTTCTCCTGGTTATGTATATATGTATGTACATACTAGTAAAGATGATTGTGAATAGCGTGAAAAAGAGCGGTTGGGATTGTTTTATGCAATCCATCTCAACTTTCGCCACATCAAGATTTTGCAAGCCGCATGTACTTTGAGAACTTATCATTAGAATTGCATTCCGCATATATTTTGAGAATTTATCGCAATAATTACATTGGATACATGGTCGTATCGTCGTATCATTCCTGTTGCGAATAGGGGATGGGTACCATTAACGACTAAAGAAGAAAAAGAAATTTCTCTGCTATTACTACTCCTATATTGTAAACCGGGACATATGCATTTCATGTAGAATGGGCTTAATTCTCTTCTACAGCCTCCATCTTGTCATCCCGTTCTCCATTACATGATACTTTCTCGTTAACCACGCTGCACGCGCCATGCTCACGCTGGCCATTCTGGATCATTCTTAATACTCGCGTTTGCCGCATGTTGCACGATTTTTAGGACTTAACCTTGCACCGGTTTTCTTGACAATTATTTCCGGAGATTTTCACTGAAAAACATCTTGAATCGTTTCTGGACAGGTAAGTTAAATGTGTGAGGTATTTGCAAATATCTTCTAGATGAAAGTATAGTTGTATATACCTAAATGTGCGACGTATTCTGGACCATAACCTCCAATATGTTAAACTAGTATGACTGATATATTCTGACTAGAGATAAAAATTTTATAAGATACTTTTAATCGTAATTTCAGGATTTATGTTAATTTTATATATATATATATATAATTTATTTCTAGTTATGTATTTCTATCTTGGTATTGCAGAATATCTATTTCCAAATGAAGACTAAAATAGATAAAGGAAAGAAACGATTTCTTAGCGAAACTTCCGTTTCTGTAAAGTCGAATCAGAATGTCAATGAACTCACCAAGAATCCGAAAAGAGCCAAATTTGCTAAATTTGGTTCTAAACAAAATGGAAATCCTATACTGGGAGAAAAAACGCCGATCTTCAAGGATCAGCAGAAAAAGGAGCGGAACAAGATGGTAAAACAGCAAAGTAGTATTGTAGAACCATCAGAAATAAAAAGAGATATTACGGCAAAGACAAAATCAACTATTGTTGAACCTAAGAAAGAGATTACTAGTAATAAAGCTAGAGGGTCAAAGAAGAGGCGTTTTTTTAATCCTATTAATCTTACTGAGGATCAGATAATAAAAAAGATTGAAGAAATTAGGAACAGAGAAGTATTGTCAAAGAGAGCAAAACGGATATTGGGTAAACTTAACAGTAAATTAAAGGAACATGGAAACGTATCAGAGAAATTGGGTACAATAGAAAAGAAAAGTAACAAGAAACTGGAATATCATGCAAATATATTAATGAAAAATAGACAGAAAGTTAATAATGATAAAACGAAAGCAGAAAAGAAACATGTTCAAAGCAAAGATAAGCCACAAGAGATTGATGATGTTGACGATGACGATGATGATGTTGACGATGACGATGATGATGTTGACGATGACGATGACAATGAGGATGATGTTGACGATGAGGATGACGACGACAACGACGATGATGATGATGATGATAACATTGAAGAAGATAGTGAGGAAGAAAGTGATGAAATCGAGACCAAAAATGCACTTGTAAATAATAAAAAAGAAGAAATTGATGAAAGTGACGAGGATGAAGAGGATTTGGAAGATGAAGAGATGGATGACGAAGAGGATGAAGAAGAGGTAGAAGATGAAGAGGACGAAGAAGATGAGGAAAATGAGGAAGATGAAGAGGACGAGGAAGATGAGGAGGATGGTGAAAATGAAGAAGATATAATCAAAAAAACAAAAGTTTTAGAAGAGAGAAAGAAAGAACTACAAAACAAGAATAAACAAGTCCTGCAATCTTTAGATAACCAGAAAAAAGAAGAAGTAAAGAAGAAGCAATATGTCCTGTTTGTAGGCAATTTACCACTAAAGTAAGTAATTATTTTTAGTTTTTAATATTTTTGTTCTTTTAGATAAATTATTATTTGAATGTCTAATTTACAGTATAACCGAGAACGAGATCAAACAGCATTTCTTGACTAAGGTTGATAAAATAACGAGTATCAGAATTCCAATTAAGCCAGATAAAACACCACGCGGCTTTGCATATGTGGAGGTGACAAATAATAAAGATTTTGAGGTAAAAGTGTCTTATATTATCCTTTCACTGTGATATCTTTATTAAGCATTCTTATTGCAACACATGATTTTTATATTTTTAACAGAAAGGACTCTCATTAAATCATACATTCTTAAAGAAAAGGAGGATAAATGTTGAAATTTCGATACCTAAGGGAAGCAGAAAGACAGATACTACTAAAGAGACAGGAGCATTTGTACCTGCCAAAAAGCCATTAAAGTTCCAAGCACAGCGGACTGGAAAGAAACTGATAGGAAATTAAAAAGAGAAGTCATTTGAAAAAGAGAAATAGGATACTGAAGAGCCGAAAACGTAATGAAATAAATAAGATTAATTAACAAAGAACTATTTGCAAAATGATTTATTTTAAACATTTAGTATTATGAATGAAAGAGTAATTTTAATAAGAAAGCAATTATATCAATAATAAAGGTTCTTTTAAATATAGTTCATTTTCTATGATCACATTTATGCTATTTTATAAATGTAACCCTAAGTAAATATATCAATTATATTGACCTAATTTCCTTGCGATGAAATTTTCTTCTTTGTTGATTATTTTAATTAGTTACACATAAAACACAAAACATACCTGTAATTTCGTTTAAATATACTAAAAAAAAGACAACTTATCAGAGCGTTAAATGCATAATTCAAATGCTACATCTTTTATATATGATATATATATTTGTAAAACAAACGAGTACATATTCGCATTATATTTAGCGTGAATATATTTGACGTTAGTAAAAAAAAGTTCAGATGAATAGAACGGAATCGTCACTTCTGGACTATTCGTACTATTTCGCAGTTTTGCGACATCAATATTCATAATACTGCATAGAGAAATCGTTGATACAATTTCATGCAAATTACGGATAACGTACAAACATTCGACGATTTATTCGAGAGAGTACTGTCATCTCGTAAGATTAGATCGAACATTGTTTATCAAATACTTAATATGAATGAGAATGGCAGACGGCAAACTCGAGGCAAACGATTCTCTTGATAATGAAAATATGCCAACTAAACTCGAGGTATTGTCTTTAGCATGTTCTTAATATTGTTAGTAAGTATAGATTATGACAGGACATGCTGTTCCCGAACATATGTGTATACGTATCAATATTTTGTTATATCTTCCTCAATTGTTGCGTTTGTATTATACATTTTGCTTAATTGTAAATCTTCATATATGTGACTTTTGCATAGGAAGAATTTTCCGAACGTATGATATTTCCAGAAGAGTTAAATAAATTCTTGCAGGATCGAATTCGTGTAAGTACAGTATAATAATCTAACTGCGTGTGTGCGTTATATACCATGATTATTATATAATTAAATTTATACGTATAATTCTCTCTGTTCCTACAGTCTTTATATATATATATATATATTATAAAGTTACATTATAATAAAAAAAGAATAAAGAAAGCGAAAATTTTTACAATAATTAATTTATTCCTATGTTTCATGGTCTAAAATTAATTTATCGTT
>QKQZ01008097.1:351-19346 GCA_003595255.1 Solenopsis fugax | reverse complement strand
TACAAAAATATTTCCATTTTTACGAATTACCCCACCTAACGAATAGCCCTGGTCTCCCCTATTAATATAATTATTAATATTTACAACATCTGATTAATGCAGTTTTATTTTGTTTTTTTTATATTTCTAAAATCTTTTACAAAAGAGTACAAAGATTTAAGATAATATATTATATCTCTATGTACATACTTGTATCTTATAAATAAATAAATTTCAGAATTCTAATTAAAATGAAAATGATCGAAACCTTGTTTTACCTTGTATTCGAATCTAATTCAGTAATCTAGCGGAACAAAAGTATTCTACTTGATTATTAATATACAAATATTTTGTATTGTTATTTAGTTATATAGTTATTTATATTATTATACAAGGTGTCTCCAGGTTTTTTGTACAAACTTTAATAATATTAGCTAAAATAACAAGAAAATATTATATAAACATAGATCTTAATATATTTTATTAAAAAATGGTAGTGGAATTATGACATCATCAAGAAATAATATTTCCTAAGTATTTCAAAATATCATCCGTCCATATCAATAGAAGCTTAAATTTGCTGTAATAATTGAATTCAATCTCAGATAGAAATGATAGAATCGATATCAATTCAATATCGATTCCATGATTTCGACTTTGAATTGACGTCGATTTCATTATCATTTCTAGTTGGGAATCGTTTTAAATAATAATCACGACTAGAAGAAACGGACACGATAAATAACATCGAACGACGTATCATTTATAATGTCTCACTTGATGTTTGTCTTGTACCGCATTGCCTGAAATAGTAAATACTAATTGTAAGTTTATCAAACACAAGTCACGTCAAAAAATGAATTAACAATAAGACAAAGAATTATATTAATATAGCACAAATATGAAATCATTGCGTCGATAATTCTTTGTCTTATTGTTAATTCATTTTTTGACGTGACTTGTGTTTGATAAACTTACAATTAGTATCAAACTTTTTTTTGTTTTAGCTCATAGAACATACTGTTACATAAAATGTCTACGGAAAACCAGGAGACATCCCGTATATACTTATAACTTTAAATTTAAATTATGGATTTTGAAGAAAAATGTATATGTTTATACAAAAAACTTAGAGGATAAGAATAAAACTTATTGAAGAATTAAATTTATTATGTATAACATGTATAACACAAATAATCACAAAAAATTTTGCAGAATAATGTAGAATATTTGCGTACAACTAAGCAGAAATATGTATTTTTGTCCAGCTAAATTAAGCAAATAGTATGCTGTACGATGTCTGTATTTTTTTGAAATTTATATAAAAGATTTAATTCGGAAACTTTTAATAACGTCATTTAATAAAAGGTATAATAAAAGGATGCGTATATGATATTATATTGTTCGATGGCCGCGTAATTAAATCTTAAAAACTGATAGTCTTTCCAATATATTATATGTGATGCATCTCTTCGTTCAATTACTTTTTGAGATATCGTATTAAAATATATCAACTGCACTCATAAAAATATAAAGCCTTAAAGTAACGTCGTACATTGTACTCGCCTTTTGAAGAAATTCGGTTACAATCAAGTTTCGTTATCGAACAACAAAGACTATCACAAGCGGCTGCAATAAATTCAGTCAGTGCTTGAGCGGTCATATCGTTTGATCAAATAGTAATTAAGTGGCAACTGTAAAATTCAATTTTCTCTTGAACGTAAATGCGGCAACACGCTCGGTTCATCGTAATCATCTCTCGGCAATTAAAGTCGTACGGCGAGATAAGCGAGTTTCCATCTCCGTTACTGCTAATGCGCGTCTTGACACTTGTGTCTCGCTAATTAAGCCCCGACACTCGGGCGAACGCCTTCCATATTTTACCACTGACACTACGTGTCATCGATGGACCATAATGGAGAAGTAATTTGTCACATCGAACAGCGGCGCCATACCAGCGTCGGGCGCAGCGTCGGGTCTTAAGTGATTTGTCCTTGCCACCCTGAGGTGCTACCATTATGCGCCGTTGTGAATATAGACGTACGATCGTCGGCGAGAAGGGGAGAATCGCTTTTCGTCCAAAAAGAACTTGCCAGGCAAAACGAAGACCTTAATGTCGGATGTTACTCGCGTTTACGGATGAATCAATCATCGCCCACTGCTAATTTCTCGGCAAAATTTGTTCTACTAGGTTTCAATGTCAATTATTCATAATTGAAACCATGTTTGTTTGATGAGATCAAAGATCTTTTTCTATTGTTGTATGGAAATTAATAAAGAGATAATAAATTGAATAATAAATAAATGGTAAAAAACACTGAAATTTATGAAAAAAAGTAGAATTAGCAAGTAATATAATAATAAAGTAAATAAGGTAAAAGTCATATAAAAAGCTTGTGAAGTAATTATCGGAAAGAAGTTACCATTCCTTTGGTCAGCGAAGATTCTTCGAAATATAATTTCGCCGCGTGATATTATTATCGTGATATTATGATTGTTATATAAAAAGTACAGAAACTCCAATTTCTCATCCCAATAAACGTTTCCGCGAAGACTCGACTGAAAGGCGGGGAGAAGTCCGACGAACTTTCCCACAAAACTCTCCTGAAAAGTGAAGACATGCGGGCCGCTGTCGGCCAAGATGTTTTTGTCTTTCAAGTACCGGAGAGGGCTTTCCCCGCGCGACTGGAGAACTCCCCGACCTCGCACGCATTCATGCATACGCGCGCACACGCGTGCAGGCCAACATTATTTCTCGAGCCCTCCGCGAGGCACTCCATCCCTTGCGACGGCTCGCACTTGCCCCGGCACCCTCTCGCGAGACAAATATTTATATCACGAGCACCCGCTGTGCGGCATTGTGGAATCCGCGTCGGCTACTCTTGCTCCGATTAATTCCTGAACGAGATGCCGTCTCCCACCTTTGATTTTTCACGCGAGTACGAATTCTCTTGTTTATTCCGTCAACTTAGAATCGCAAAATTTGATCCTTTTTGGAAGAATTATTAGAACAAGTATAAAAAAGTTATTAACATTGTTGGAATAAAGAACATATATATTTCAAAGAACGTAAGAAATGAATATGTTGTTACTTTTCTAACTTTGAAACTCTAGTCATGCAATAGTATGTATTAGATGTTATAAGATACTATATAGACTATCATTGAAAAACTCAGCTGGAACTAGTACAGCGGTTCGCTAAAAATTTATCAAATAATAAAATAAACTGTGGTGTGTTATGAATTTCTCTCTTTTACTTATAATTTATGTATTTACATAACGTGATAAAGTTGTGTGATTCAAAATTTGAAACTCTTACATAATTATTTCGAGAATCAAATAAAATTATTTTCACAGATCTATATCTAATTATATATATGTATATTTTTTTTAAATACTTCAACAAAACCGTACTTCCTGTAGAATTAAAAATGACATATATGTTAATTGCTCAATCTAGCTACATAAAAGTATTTCTATTTAGTTGTTTAAATACATATTATGCAGTTTTATGATTATTAATATGTTATAAATTTTATTCTTTATTCTTCAGGCTTTTTAATATAAATATATACTTTTTTGTCTAAAAATCTTTTATAAGATTAGTACTGTAATGATGTGAATAACTATGAAACTATATAACAATGCAAAATATTTATATGCAATAAAACAGAATACCCACCCCTTATGGAAAAATACTGGACTGTCGAAAAAACTATTGGAAAACTATTCGCATTCAATAGTTTCCAATAGTTTTTTCGACAATAGTATTTTTTCATAAGAGATTACTGTTACACGTTAGGTTCAAACAAGTATTCAACATTTTAAACTTAAACAGATATAGAATTGATATGAAATAATAAAGTTTTAGTATCAGAGCCTAAAAACTCCGAGATTCATTTATAAATATTATAAAATGCAAATATATGTATATATTATCTTAAATCTTTATATTTTCGTTAAAAATTTTGGAAATATAAAAAATCAAATTAAAAATATAAACAATAAATATAATTATTTATAAGTAATAAATAGTATTATAGGGCTCCGACGAACAAATTAATAAGGTGTTAGATAAATAAATATAAAAAATTTTATTAGGTCTAAATTTCGACTCATCGTCAAAATTGTTCCGATTTAATTTATACTTATTTATTTAATGCTCTTTCAAATTGTTCCTCTGGACTCTGTAATACTATTTATTCCTATTTTATTAATATGTAGGTATTTTTCTATGAAATCCTTTAAATTTGTATTTAAAAATGGCTTGTATAACATAAATAATTATAAAACTGAAGAATAATATTTGCGTACGACTAACGATAAGTAGAAATACAATTGTCCAGCTAGATTAGGCAAGCGGCATACTGTGCAATGCTTAAATCGCGTACACGAAGACGATTCGATAGAACGATTTTCTCCACTTTTACATTAATTTGAAATTACAAAACATGCGTTGATAATTCGCTCGACCTGCTTCATCGATGCATTCGTGAGTGTCGACTGGCGTAAGCACTCGAGCGTGAATGGTATCGCGCGTCATCAGCTAGTTGACTAATGAGCTCCATATGACGATTGCACAGCGCTGCAGCACCGCGAGTTCTCATGAGGACGTTCACGTGAGCCACGTGCGTAGAGGCGAGGGTGAAATGTGTTTCGTGCAAGCGGGTTGCATGACGCGCTCTACAATTTCCACCGCAACTTCGTACTCGGCGACGTTAAAGGCACGGAGCCCCTCTCCCCTTGCAATTTTTTCCCGTGCCGTCCGACTCTTCATGGTTTTCGATACGTAACAGTACAATAAATTAATAATTATCAATAAATTGTTCCTCGTAAGAGAAATGATAGAAAATAATGATATAAAACATCGATAGCTCAACACTTTTTCTTAGCATTTCGTTCTCGCTGTTCTCTATATCGCTCCAAAAATTCGCGAAATTATTTTTGAAGAAAGAAAGATAGCAAGATGTATTAATAAGTAGAGAAATTGCATATATAGTTTCTCTACTTTTTGTTATTATAAAATTCGTAACTCCCCGTATATTTAACATGATTATATCGAGTCCATCACATAAGTGGCTGCTGTATCCAAATTTGACCACGGTTCAGACTCGTGCACCACTACGTATACGGAACATTCTCCATGTAATTTATTAAACATAATGATATAGGATCCCCATACATTGTTGCACGAAGTGCGCCGGCAGAAATTCACACGTGAGATACGCAGGAGGTTACGCCTCCGTCGAACAGGTCGCATGTATCGTGTGTACAGTTAAGTATACGTTATACCATTGTGCCACGAACGACCCCACAAGGTGCGGCGCATCGCAGGGCACGTCGCGCATGCGGGTAGTCGTAGCTGGATGTCGCGGAAGGCGTGGTAATCTCTGGCGCGCATGCATTTCCCTTCCCTTTCAACCTCTAACGGCTCCATTAACACCTGGTATCACATCCTTCGCACTCTCCTATCTCTCGTGTGTCATCAAATTCATCTCATATATAACATATTTAAAGAAGCAAGTGGATAAAAAAAGATGCATCGCGTTTAAAGATGTATGTGACACATTTTAAAGTATTACCAAAAATTTTAAAATTGGATAGATTATTCCATTATTACAATCGAGTGTCTGCGTAAAATTGAAGTTATTTAATTCTTTGTTTGCTTTTGATTCTTATACAAAAATTTTATATTATAATTGTTTGCAAAATTGATGAGGAAGCAACATTACGACATAATTCAAAATTTGTTCGTAAATAAAGTTCTATTAAATATTTGTTCATTTGGATCCACTTACTCGTTCAAAAGTTATTTACCTAAAACTGCAGCAAAATAGTCATTTTCGCTGTAAAAACCATTATAAACCAAATTTTTTAAATTGTTTTCTTCATTGTAATTGGTTTCAAGGCCAAAAGTTGGGCATTTGATCAATTTTTTTGTTGTTGATTAGGAAAAAAAAGAATAAATCTAAAAAGCCTTCAGTTTTTAAGTTTCGATAACTTTTAGTATTGTATAACAAAATATTCTTAAAGCGACTTACAAGGAATGACACGGAAGTATCCCCCTCCGATTTTGACAAGCCTTTAATATGTTATAGTACAGATAAAAATAAGGGGCACGTATTTTTATCTGTACCCAATCTTACTTTTAGGGGGTGAAACACCCCTTTGAAGAAAATAATCGGCTTTCTTCTTTCGAAGCGTATATCGTCGAAACTATAAGAGATAGAAAAAAATGTTCTAATTGAAAGTTGAATGGTTTGAAGAATACTTTATAACAGTGATTTAAAAAATTAAAAAAAAAAAAGATTTTTTTACACTTTCCCCCATCACTTACCACCAGAAAATTTTTTTTATCACTGTTATGAAATACTCTTCAAGCCATTCAACTTTCAGTTAGAACATTTTTTTTATCTCCTATAGTTTCGACGATATACGCTTCGAAAGAAGAACCGTTTTTCTTCAAAGGGTTGTTTCACCCGCTAAAAATGAAATTGGGCACGTATAAAAAATACGTGTTCTTTATTTTTATCTGTACTACAACATATTAAAGGCTCGTCAAAATCGGAGGGGGACACTTCCGTGCCTTTCCTTGTTAGACATAAATAACTTTGAAATTTGATAGGTCCAGTAATTAACAACCACACGATGTTAATATTATGATCATATTCATCTATTTAAATACAAATAAAAAAAACATATATGCATATATACTCAGAATTTTTGATTTTTAAAGTACGTGAAAAAAAATTGAGAAGGTAAAAGGGAAACGGTAATTAGTAATTACAACAACAAATTTTCGCTGAAAGAAGCACTCTTGCTTTAAGAATGTGCTTCTCAAAGAAAGATACTTTTATTAATTTCGTATTTTTGATTAGTCGCAGAATAAGCGATGCATCTTAACTATACTCTGCTATCCTTAATTAAAAATCGATATAGTTCTATATAACCGTATCACATTCGCGAATACATCGCGCGATTCCCAGCCCGTCACTTTTTCGATCACTATAAATCAGACGATGTCCAACCGCGCAAGGTCGCGCGGCGTGAAAATAGCGTCGCTTATGGAAACCGCCCACGCCCCACGGCATACATTCCGCGCCGCGCCATCGGCGAGGCACAAAGGGGGGCCGCAGGATGACGACGCTCGCTTCCATCTCAACGAGGAGTGCGCCGCTCGCGTCGTTCGCGAGTCGGGACGGGCATAAATCGTGGCGGCGATAATGGAATTCTCGACGGGGGTCGCATTGACACGGCTGCGAAATGTCGTGTGCCGCGGGGGCGAATAGAGATCAGGCGTCGTAACCGAGGGCGGCGTTGCAGGATGAGGGACTGCCGAAGGAACGATGCTGCACGCGGATACCTTGGTATACAGGCCGCTCCAGGTTTCCCATGCTGTGAATTAAATGGCAAAAAGATGGATTACATTGAAGGATTATATCAAAATATTATAGTGATTATATTGAAATTAGAATTATTGAAACGCGTTCAGTGTTCAGTGTTGAATAATCTAATATTTCATCTGAAAGAGTTAAAAAGTTGAAGTTAATGGCTTAAAAATTAATTTAATTACGGTAAACGTTGCATAAATAAAAAAACTAATTCAATTAAAAGTTACGTTAAGTTAAATTATAATTTAAAAAAAAATTAGCTTATTCGAAATAATAAGACAATTGCAATACGGACTATCAAATAAATTTAATATTTTTTATTTGAAAAATAATATACTAATGAGCATCTTAGAACACTGGAAAGAAATTATTGTGGAAAATACTACTTACATCTAGAGTTCGAATCTGGACCTTCCTATATTCCGTGAATCCGGCATTTTACCTGTTCGATCATTGTGGCATATGATAATATTTATCACAGTAATTATTGAGACAATGTTCTTTTCAGGCAACGTATAAATAAATAATATCATTTTTACTTTCCTAATTACAATATATACAAAATGCAAGTCGAGCTGAAGGCTTTAATTGCAAAAAGAACAATTCTGTAATAATAAGAGTTTAACAATTAAATAATTTGGTTTTAATAAATGGTCATAATTTAATCATTTTTTACATAAATGCAAAGATACAGCAAGCATGGTAAAATCAACTGAGAACAAAGATTTATAAGGTACTATGCAATCTTAAAGCAATCTGAAACAAACATTCGATTAAATAGAACTACTTGAACAAGAAACAGAACTAATGAAAACAAAATGGATCTTAATATCACGTAATTAGTCTTTTACCTACATTAAGCAACGTTTACTAATACTGTTCCATCACCTTTTTTATTTCTTCAATCATTCATTATATAAATGCAGGTTCCATCCAAGTTTAGAGTTTCACGAAAATTTGTATAAGGCTTTAATGATATTAGAGATAGAAAAGAGCATGTTTTATTTGAAGGAAGACGGAATAAATATTGTTATTGAGTAAAACATAATTGTATTATTTTAATTTTTCTATCATTTTTTCCCAATTTTAATCATTCTTTATATAAAGATGCAGCAAGTACGTTAAGATCAATTGAGGACGAAGACTTATATGATATTATGCGGTCTCAAAGTAATTTGGAAAAAAACATTCGACTATATAAAGGCTGAACACAGAAATAATAGAAACAGAAATAGTAGATTTTCACATCAAATAATTATTCTTTTTGCTTATATTACGGCAGTGCAAAACTAATTGTCCCATCACAGTTTTAATCTCTTTAATCATTTTTTGTGTAAATATAAGTCCCATCTAAGTTTGGAATTAAAATTTTTCTTCTAATAAAAGTTTACTTTAATGAAATCAAAGATGGAATTGAACCCGCTACATTTGAAGGAAGAAAGAATAAGTATTGTTGAGTAATACATAATTGTATCATTTTACGTTAATTTTTCTATCGTACACTCAGAAAAAAATGTAGCACAATTAGATAGTACAATTGGGGAATTATCTTCTACAAATAATAGTACAAATAGGGATAGGGATAAATTGTAATAAATAAGTCTAAAAAATTGTTCTAAGAAACCTGTCTTAAATCATTTGACAAACTGCTTAAGGCTGTAAAATATTGCAGTATTTATTTTCGAATTTGTTTCACAGAGTTACAGTTTTTGTGTTTGCATGTGACAAAATAAATTTGCTACAAAATTGTAGTTAATCTGTGTATTATCTATTTTCCATTATATTAAAATTTAAAGTTACTTATCTGACAAAATAAAGTCTACAATATTATATTGATTTTTTCCGAGAGATTTTTCTCAGTGTATTCTTTATTTGATTTTAATCATTTTTATATAAATGCAGAGATGCAGCAGGCACGTCAAGAATAATTGAAGACAAGGATTTTCATAATCCTATGCAATCTGGAAATGAAATATAAACCTTCGACCAGGTAAAGTCGCCTGAAGAAATAATAGATTTTTATTTTGTGTAATTATTCTCTTTATTTCTATCACATTACAAAAAATCTTACAAGTATTGACGATGATAATCTGTCTATGCAAATCATATTTCCATGGCAAAATGTCAAACGATAGCACAGGTTTGGCAACATGTGAATATATTCTTTTTATCACAGATTGATATCACTATGATACCATTCAAATAATTTTAATTATATTTTATTAGTTTAAAAAAAGTATCTCTTATACAGTACTTGTGTAAGTGCGTTATATCACGTGCGTAAAATCTGGCGTTGTGTTACAAGCGGAGAAGATTGCTTTTTCAGTAATCTAATAAATACAATCGTTTATCGAATTAAAATTTGAATCTTGAAATATATAGAACACGAATTTCGCGTATTAGTATATTTAAATAGTAGAATAGTAAGATAGTAAATTTTTGATCCGAGGGTGATGAGAATCGTCATCGATCATTATTCTAGGCAGGTATACGTCAGATTTAAATCATAATATTAATAAAACCCCACTCAGCTTTATTTTTCTCTAACACTCGCTCCAGAAGTAGATCGAAATATCTACGCGATTGTGCTGTCGTCCGCATTGTAATTCTTGTAATGTGAGAGAGGAACAAATAAAAAAGCATAGTATATTAATTAGGACTTGCGTGCGCACGCGCGAAAAGACATTACGTGAAATTGACGATTAACGAGGCTATTGCCTGTGTATTTTCTCAATTCCAGAGGAAATTACTTTCTGTGTCCGCGATCACTCTTTTCAACATCATTTTTCCCTTGTGTTTGCGCGAGGAAATATTGCATCGTTAGGGCAATTGCAACACAGCACACTTACATTTATGTATCAATTTTTAATTTAATTCTTCATCATACACGATGAGATACGTACAGATGAATCGTATTTTTCTCTTGCACATCCTTTTTAATATTGCAATAATGTACATTTCAATTTCTCTGACTTCTCACTTGCTAGTTTCTGTTCTCGTCGAACTTCTTTTCGCAAGAGATAAAAATTTCTTTTTACAGAGTCAGCCTGAAATGACTTCCGATTAATATTGGCTTTCAAGAAAGTTAAGGTCATTGACCTTTCTTATCGCTCATTGTTTATTAAAAAGTTATAAACAAAACAATTTTTATAAATAGAATGTAATTTTTGGATAAAAGATATATTTACTAAGTAGTGTGGACCTCACTTCGGATGGAAAGTCAAAAACCGACTTACAATTGCAGACCTCGTTTCACTATGCGAAACAAGGACCACTCCCTGCTTAGAGGGCGAAAGATCTATGAATGTTCCATACGAGTTTTCAACTTTTTATGCAAAACAAGAACTTTGCTTACGAGTTAGTTGGCTTATAGTAGTGGGTTGTATGAAGTGAGTGTTAAAGAAAAATAAAGCTGAGTGAGGAAGGCGAGGCAATCGTGGGAAGGCTATTAAATATAATCAAAGAAATTGTTATTTCCTCGATCAATATTGTTTCAAATCGTCTTTTTTCTACCAAACAAAATGATTTAATGCAACAAAACTAAAATATTTGCCGAGTTGGCTAAGACATCCGTACCAGAGATTCGGGAGGTCTCAGGTTCGAATCCTGGCTGAGGTGATATTTTTCGCAACAAGTTCTTTACAGTTTTTTCAGGGGAGAAAAGGGTTAATATTTAGATGCATACTAGTATAAATCATTATTAAATTGAATTCAATTTAATAAAACGTGATATTACTTATTCTTATTCATTAGATCTGTGTTATGTTTGAAAAAGCAATTCGGCGAGCAGTTTTGTGAGTTTGCATGGGTATATAAAATCACACAAATAAACTAAGCACTAAGATCTAGCTTCGACCGTAGAAAGGCATTATCGTTAAATTGTATTTAAAATATTTGTATTCAACAAAATAATGTTTTGTTTAAAGTTACATTGTTTTTGTGAAATAAATGTAAGCCAAACAAATAGAAATACTGAATGTAAAGAAAGCTTTTCTCCGTGTAGTGAACATTTTAGTTAAATTATTTATGAAGAATTCGTGGATAAAAAGGAGTCTAATCTTGTATATGTGATATATCTTATTCGAATGATTAAATTAACCAATGGTCCTCATGTGAACGCTCCCATACAAGAAACACGTGCGCTCCGTTTTCCCTCCTACCCCTATATTCTCGCTTCGAATTTCTCTCTTCGTCGCGCCATCCCCTGTCTCGAACTTGCTTCGCATGAATCACATCTCTCCGGATTCCTCCTACCCACCGTTTATTTTGCCACTCCGTCGACAAAATTAGAAGATTGATTGATGACAACCGATTAGCAAAATATCTCTGGCTATCTTAGCAATTACCAGCTTTCCGTTAATGATACCTACGATAGTATGAAGTAATCTATTAAATGGAAGAGATCTTACTATCTATTCGTACTTGCCAAATTTAATTTGTGAAAATTCTTAAATTTTCTAGTTAAACAATTATTGATATCTGCACAATTATGTTAATAACTTAAAAAAAATTTTTAAGTATAATTTTATTTTAATCATACAGATATATTTCATATAAGTTAAAAAATCGAGTGTAATAATAGAGAAGTTACAATTTTTTCTAACTAAAATAATTTCTTGTTCTTTGAAAATAAATTTTTGATTAACGCACGTGACCTTGAGTAAATAACGTGACTAACTTCTAACTTATACTAGTTATACTGTGAATCACTTTTTGACACGTTTTACGACGTGCCAAAGTGTTTTTCACGATACTTTATAATCCTTACGGCGCCAACTTTTATGGCTGTTTGCAATTTTGGGAAGGTTTCAACGATCATTAGTGCCTCTATATATATTTTTTCTAATATCTTGTCCCATCACTTGCTTTTCATCTCGCAGACACCCATTGAATAAGTATTGTTCTGTGTTTGTCCATAAATGTATGTATGTAGAATTACGCATCGCAATGCAGTTTGCTTACGGTATTTTAAGAGCTTATTGGCGTCAGTAAGGACTGACCTATATAGCTCAATGTTTCTTTTAAGTAAAAAATAAAAAACTGCTGTAGTCTTTCTAATGAAGATTCATAAATTCTTAAATGTCTCTTTATGATGTTGTAGAAGTGTTGCGTCAAGAATTATATTCTAAGAATTATATTCTTAGAAAAAAGAAGGAATAAATAGCGTGTGTCAGAAAATATTATTTAAAGTATCCATCTGATATCAATTCTGTGTATCCACAATTTCAATTACAAAGGTTTGCGAAAGAATATTTTGTAAATCCGTATGTAAAATAGATTTATTTATAATCGTTATTTATAATCGTTACATCAAAAGTTGATTTTGAAATCGATTATATTTATTTCGCAATATAAAACATTAATATCTTAAAAAATAGGCGCATATACATTGATTATACTGAAAGAAAATACATATATAAATTGTAAAAACTTGATTTAAAAGAGGACTTAATACACAGAATGTCCCTTTTTTGTACAAACTTTAATATTACAGTACATTTTATGAACTGAAATAAGAACAAATGTTCCCTAAAATGCTTTATTAGAAAGTTATAGTAATAATGTGTAATTCTAGTTACATTGGTAATTTTTTATATTAGTTCATCACTTGACATGACTTGTGTTTGATATACCTAATGAACTTGAAATTGATGTCGATTGATTTAGAATCAATTTTCCCAATGAACATTAAATTAAACACATAATGAATAGATTAAAATGTGAGATATAAATGTGTCGTACAAGATACAACAAAATTTATTATTTATCTATAGTGTTCATTAAGGGAACTGATTCTAAAATTCTAATTCTTATTCTTAATATCTAATATTCCTCCATTGTGCAGAGTCTAATTAAAAACTGCATCTGACATGCTGAGATATAAACCTAACTTCAAGATACTATTACTTAAAAATGGTTACAAATAAGGATTATATTCACCACTGCATTTTATATGAATTCCAGCAGGAAAAGGTGCTACAAAAGCATATGAATCAATTTGCTACTCTCGACAATTGTGATATATATGATATATGTAAATATTAGTTTAGGCAATTTAAAGAAGGTAATTTTAATAAACACAATGATGCCTAAACGACATACACGGAAAAGAAGTTATGCCGTGTATTTGGTGGAATTTAAAAAATGTTATTTATTATGAATTATTTAGATCCAGTGAAAAGATAACTTAAAATCGCTATGATCGCTATTATTTATATCATTTAAACTTGAAGTTGAAAAAAGTGATCCTTTTTGGATAAAGCCATCTCCCAGTCAAATTGCTTGCATGACAAAACTCATATGGCGATATTGGTCAAAGATGCACTATTACACCTTGGTTGGATGTTTTATCGTGCCCGGCCTGCTCTACACCGTCATAGCGCTTCCAGATTATCATTTATTCTGTTCGATGCAGTACGTTTTGTTTGATAAGAAATTTAGGAATGTCTAGAACAAATTAAAAAAATAGCTTAACGACTTCATCGCAAGTAAAGACCAGTTTTTCTATCGAGTCGGAATCTACATATAATTTGTCTGGTGGAGGAAAGTATTGAAAAATAATAGAAGGGTTTTATAATTATAAATTCTACAAGTTTTGACAATACTGAATTTTATAAAAAAAATAGTAAATTACTTATTTGTACATCTAATAATAAAGCATTTTAAGATCTATGTGTATATAACGTTTTTCTTTCTTATTTCAACTCGTTGAAAATACTGTGTTAAAATTTGTACTCAAAATCTGAAAACAATTCCTATTCTGAACAATTTATGATTTATATTTGGAAATCTTTTCAAATCAAAATAAAGAATTTTAAGCATTAAAACTATTATTTATTAATAATGTTTTCTACGATTCTCCGCGATTTTCTACGAATCTCATTATATACCAGCACATTTCGCACTCCACATAGTTACATTATTATGGAATGATTATGATTAATATTTAAATTTATTAAAATTGGGATATTAGCTTTATTATTAAGCATTTAAATTATTATATTATTTATTAGAAATATTCTTTTTATCTGAAACAATTTTAAGAGCTGCTTTTTTAATTTAATTAAAAATGCATTTGTTTTTTTTTATCTTTACAAAACAATACAAAAAAACACGTTTTCTTCCTTTGGAAATTTTCGATTGGTGTTATATAGATTCGATGCGAAGTGGGTAAATCAGCCAGCATCAACTACCTGCGATGCAGCGAGATAGTTAAATCTCACGGCGTTTCCGGAAGCGCTTTGTTTGGCGCGGGCGGGAGTATTGAATGACGTTTTCAAACTAAAGAAGCACTTCGTCAAAAGGCGAATCGCCCGGGCGAGGACACGAATGAAAAGGGGAAGGCGAGCGTCGAAACGCCGCTGGTGGAAATTCGAGAAGCCGAGGAGAGGCGAAATGGGAGCGAACGACGCGACGGGGGCACTCGTTAGCAAGGTAAGGAGACCGGCGAAAAAAGGCGCGCAACTTGTGAAGGAGATGACGAGGTTTTGTCAGGAGACGAGACAGTGGCTCGAGAGAGAAGAGTAAATAAGACAGAGAGTAGGGATTACACAAGAAAGAAAAATGAAAATGGATAGATAATATTTAAGAAGACACAAAGCTATTTAAAGCAAATTATGTACCGTAAATGAAAACATACATTAAATTGCAACATTGTGTTTAATTTTCTCTAAAATATTTCAATACATTTTTTTTCTTAAAATGTGTATATATAAATTAATCTTACTAATTAATTTATAAAAATACATCTTATGTACTACTGTGTACTATTATGTACTACTGTTAGATATATATTACATATTTATCAATTAATACATAATTAATATATAAATTTTAAAATTTTTATGCTTAAAGTGAATCTTGAAAAATATAAAATTAATAGATTTTTGCTTTAACTTTAAATAATTCAAGTAACTATTTGATATATGAAAAGAAATTTATAAAACAAAGAAATTTTATGAAGGACTAGCGAAAGTTTTGAAACTGAAAGGTTTCCACTTAATAATAATTTTTTAAACAATTGAGAAAAAATTCAGTATTCAAAAAATTTGTTTTTATCTCGCGGTGAAGAGAGAGCGGGAGGGGGGAATGAAAGAGAATGTAAGAGTAGGTGAGATCGACAATGTTGACAAAGAATCGACTGTCAGCACACTGTCAGCGCTGACAGCGGGTTCGAGTTACGTCACTTGGTCGGGGCCGCTGCGCTTTTTCAGAGCGGCCATTCAAAGCTGCGCTTTACAGTCAGTGCGGGTAGACGACTACGAGAATCGACGGGGATGCTTCTTACATACTGCATGGTGCCCACATGATCCATGCAAGAAGACATCTTTTTTGGGCGTTCGACGTGGGAGTGGTCTCATCGAGATGGTCGGCCATTGCGCGAAGCAAAGAAATCTCAAAGTAAACTGACCCGATAAGAAAATGTTATCCAGCTATATTTCGCTTACGATCGAATGTGCAAGATTCAAGAATTTTTATAAAAAATAGTTGTAGAGATCTAGCTATATTTCGTTCAAAAAATTGCATAGGTATGAACAACGAGATAGTAAATATATGTAATAAGTGTGATCAAAGAAATATGGAAGATCATTTCAAGTAAAATCAAACGCAGCGTCTACAACTTAAAAAAAAAGCTAAATAAATTTTTAGTATAATATTATACTATAAATCGAAATATATAATTATATGAATAAAAAAAGTTAGAAATGTCGAGAATTAAAATTTTTTATTTGCTTTTAGAGATTTACTTCAGCCGAAACGCAATCCTTTCAGAAGGAATCAAAGAAAGAATAATCCTCCCGTCGAAAGTACGTTGCATCATGAAGTCCTTCTTTACAAGTTGGTTCCAAGAACGGTTCCCACCGATCGTTTTGCCTTTTCTTTCTCTTTCTCTCTCTCTTTCTTTTTCTTCTGATATAACGACAAGCAGTCTCGCGCGCAAAGATGAATGCGTAACCAGAGGCCGGATGTCTCCGCCCAGGATGGATGCGCGTCTTGTAAGGTACTCCTCAAGAAGCTCCTTCGTCTTCTTTCTCAAGGTGCGCCGTCTCCGATTTCTGATCTACTGGCCGGTGTAACTACTTGTCGCTCCGCACCGCCCACTTTGAGAACAGGAGGAGAATGTGAAAACAGCGAAAAGTTCGTTACGTATCTTGGGTGCTAGACCAACCGACGTCTGATTTTCATAACACTGAACTTCCGGCCGACTAACGGACGTCGACGTCTTCGCGCCCTCGATTTTTCGCCGTCGTCATCCATGATGGAGAACTTCATGGTCGCCAAGCAGCCGGAAGGGGTTAAAAGTCGACGGGTCATTATTACGACATATTGTCGCACTGATGAATCTTGCTGAAAATCTGTCAATGCTTGATTTAAAAACAAATATACTGGATCCTATAAACATACATTTCTGTTTTTGTTCTTACAAGAATAATCTAAAAATTATTTTTGTAAAAACAAAGATGGTCTCACGAGAATAAAATTAAAATATTAGATTGATTAATTAATAAATTTCGTTGTACTCTTAAAAAACTAAATTTTTATATTTAAAAAAATGTTACACTAAATTTTTCAATGTGTTCTATTTTCTATTATTATTCTCCACTTGCATTAGAAAAAATAATTAGGCACCGTAAATAATGCTATTTTCTCAGAAAAAATGATTCAGCAATTATTTTTTTTTTGTGGTGAAACTGATTTATAAATCAATCCAATAAAGTAATATAATAAATTACGATAAAATGTTTTATAGTATGGGAAATTTTTGTGAACCGCTAAAACATCGCGCAGCGCACTTTTCACGCGAGCTTCCCATGTCAAATTACGTTTAACCGGAGGCTCGAGTATTCTCATGAGCGCGAGCTCGCGCATATGGCGGATTTTCGTATGGTTTCATCGTCAAAGGGCGCCCGCTTTTACTCCCCCAACGATCAGGTAAAACGCGAGGGCATCCACCGATGCTCGCGTTTACGCGATATTGATCCGACCATATGCTCGTTAGTTCCCATAATATTGCCATCCTAACGTTGCTGATGTACGCGATGGTATCTAGATGGAGGTAGCAACAGGTAGGTGCTACGTCATTGTTCTAATCACTCCGTCACGTCTTCAATAGACAAACTGACGATTTGCTCGGTCACGCAAACTGTGATCGTTTAATCTCACGTCTTTCGCGCTGTGTCATGTAGTTTATGTTCATTAGAGATCAATGAAAAAGTATTTGTCATATATGTAACAATGTTTAATAACGATGTTACTTGTCATATGCAACGGCATTGTATAAAATTAAAATATAAAATGTGAAATAGTAAAATAAAAGAGATTTAATTTTATAACATTTGACTTTTAAAATTGCACGACATTCCGATGATTAAATAAGGTGGATTGGAGAAAGGAAATCTAAGAATGTTGTTCAATGAATACAATATTGAAAAACGAAACGTTTAACGTTTAACGTTTTATATCTCTTACAAAATTTGAATTTTGTTAATACATTTATTATTATATATTTTTATCTAAAAAAAATAAAATAGTAGTAGTTTAGTAATAGATCTAATAGTAGATCTAGTAGAAGTAAAACTGAACAAAGCTCGGATTTAAATGTATTTGGATGTGAGATTATTATAAGGTAACTATCTAACGAGACGAACCAGGAATTTAATTTTAAATATTTTTTTATCTAAACAGTCTGAGAATCTGTCATGTTAGTGTAGTTATAGCTTATCAGTATCAAAGATCTCTTCTGGTGTCATTTTTCATATTAAAGTCAATTAGCAGGCGCGTTTTTAAGGTCGTTAAAGCTTCGATGCAAGGATAAAGTTGAGAGGACAGTCTTATTAATGATACTTTATTTACATGTAAATTTTTTACAAACGAACATCTCTTCGAACTTTAGTTGACATAAAAGACCCCACACTCTTCTTATGGAAATTAAGTTTTACTCAAATGGGCTGAAACTTTGGCAAATGTTACTTCGGGTGATGCTGATCAAAAGTTATCATTGCCGCAAGTTGATCCTCTGAGCCGTTTTTAAAGTGCAAGCGCGAAAAGTTAAGAATATGATATATTGAATACAACAAACTTAAAGTATTTGAAGTTCTTGTGCGTTTATCTATCTATTTAGCGAGATATATATATAGGGGAGAGAAGGGCTATTCGTTGCGGTTTTTTTTCTTTTGCGTCTCCTGAGTCCTGTAGTTGTTNAAAAAAAGTTGGACAGTTTGAAAGGTTAAACCTTCCCCTTCACAATGCCATTATAGATAAAACACGGAAATGTACTTGTTTTGAACTACATATAAAAATGTCGACCAGTGCCAAGTATTTCGAATAGCGCCAAGCCCGTGGTAACTCGTAACCAGTCCGGGAATATTCTGAAATTTGTGTTTTAAGATGAAAAAATGTAAAAAAGCTGTTGTTAAGACTCTGTTTTATTCAAAAAGGGATATATAGTATTATTAAGAAAAGTTGCACACAATAAAAAAAATAAACACACAATAGAGAATTTTATTGCTTCAGGGTTTTCGGAACAAGTCAGGGACTATTCGTATTTCGTGTAATTACACCTGTTGAGTATTAAGTTGTGTATTTTGGTACATAGAAAGCGAATATAAAAGAAAAAATTGTTCA